>CAUYPK010008117.1:0-47500 GCA_963574355.1 Loris lydekkerianus | reverse complement strand
GTTACTTACAATAACTAATTTTAATCCCATCTGCTAAGTATGACAACATTAGCATTTCCACTTAATTAAAAACACCCTTAAAGCAGCAATGTTTTAATCACTCCATTTTATTTACTCTCCTCCAGTGTCACTTATAATTGTAACTTTTTATTTTTTAATAATGAGGGATTTTTTTTTCTCCTTGCATCACACAAAAAAGTGCTGTCGATAATTAGCAGTCTTCTGTTATTAGTAGACTCAGGTGTCACAACTGTGTCTCATCCTCATTACAGTAAAAAATTTCACCTATCAGATTCATTATTGCTAAATAATGCGACTGAGAGCCTTTGCAGGCCCTCCAGAAAAGTAATTCAGCCAAGCAAAATTATCAGCTAATTATATTTAGAATCAAAAGCCCAACAACTATTTGCAGATAAATTGTATGAATTGAAGTGAATAGATCTGAATATTAAGATTCATAGATTTAGCAGATGATTTGTTAATTGGAATAAAAAGGTCATTTACTAGTCATTTTAACAATAGATCAATTGGAACCCTATTTATTATTTAACTGATAGTGCATAAGAATTGAAATGATGAATAATTGTATTATTGTCATGAGATGATAATTTTATAAAATACAAGAAAATAAGAGAAACCCATGAGAATGGATTTTATAAATTTGTTTTTAAATACTGTGTCCTATTTAGCATATTTTGAAACATAGTGCTGATCTAAAGAATATATATAATAAGGTTTAATATTTTAACAAGTCAAAAAAGTAACCAAAAGAGATGGTGGTTTGTTTCTTGGTGAATTAGAAATATAAGCATGAATAAGATAATTTATAAATAAAAGTTGAAATCCAAATTTGTAAATTTTTTCTTTCTAAATCAAATTGTGCCTCTCCTGTCTTACTGTATTTTAATTAGCAGAGGTTTTTTTGGAAATGGCATGGTACATACTCATACGATGACTCAAAATGTAACTTGGCCTGCAGTTTTCTTTCAGGGAACAGAATACTCTAATTCAAATCCATTATTAAATAGCAGATAGCATGTGCACTTTCTGAAATGCCTATGACTTCATTCTTTTGATTGTATGTAATTATAAAAGAATGTTCGTATGTATTTGCTTTATGATTGGCACAGCATTTTAGACCTGAATGTCTTCCGGTGAAAGTGCATATTTTCTTTAGGTCCATAAAGAATATCACTGGTTTATATGCTCAAAACTTTTCTTAATGTTTTGTAATACAGTCACAGTATAGTTTATAGCTGTGCTTATAATAAGCATTTCTTCGTGTACCTTATGTATATAAAGAAAGAAATATTAGATATTAGTTTG
The DNA here is from genome assembly GCA_963574355.1 of Loris lydekkerianus. NCBI lineage: Eukaryota > Metazoa > Chordata > Mammalia > Primates > Lorisidae > Loris > Loris lydekkerianus. Next base: position 46,174 of record CAUYPK010008117.1, on the reverse strand, counting down.
GATTCTGAAACTAATAATTGGTAACTAAAATCTGGCCTTCCTCTGTGTCATCTTGTTTGTAACTTCTATTAGTTCTAAAGCAAAGCTTTAAAACTCAGTGGTTTTCCAAAATTTGCAGCTTAAAGTAAATACTTTTCATTTAGACTAATTTCAGTTAACATAATAAAATAGGGAAAAACATCACCCACTTAAAAAGAGCTTCAATTGCATGTACTTTGTTACTATAAATAAATAAGGTAAACATTAACATGACTTCAAATTATTCTTGGGTTGAAAAAAATCTGCAGTTCAAAATAAATTTTGCCTTTGGTCAACATGTTGGATGCAATTCAAAGTTTCTCAAAAAATAAACATATTTTAAGGAGTGTTTTGAATTTCACTGCATAATTTCTAGCCAACAGAAATGACAGTGGTATCTTTAAAGTCTATTACATGTCAGATCAATAGCCATTATGCGGGCTGACACAACCATGGAGAGGCAGTACCTTCCTGCTACTTAACCCTTACTGTCGTGACCTCCTGTGACGTAAAGAAAAACTCCCCGGAGGTGGTCCCCGGCAGAAATGCCCTCACAAAGTGAAACTTGCATGCTTGTTTAATAATAAAAATATTCTTTTCTGATAAAATGGAAAGTGAGCTGAATTTTTAATCAAGAAAGCCGAATGTTCATTAAAGTAATCATCCTGAGAATTTTTCAACAAACGAGGGAAGAGTTGTATTTCTGCATAATAACAAATTGTTTTGAAGCATTAGCTTAGAATGAAAATGCCCCATTACAACAGATTGTAAATTTTTTTCAGATGCTTTTAAAAGTGCCTCAATCACTTCTACGACTACAGTGCTAAAGTATTTGCTATTTTATTTAAACATTTTTGAAAAATGAACATTCTGAGGCTTTGCAGCGTTATTAAGAAAAGCTGTCCATACTTTACCATGTTGTTACATGTGTTTATCTGCTGATTATAAAATGTGTTAAACAGTATTTTAAAAACAAAAAAAATGCAGAGCTGCGCTTTGATTAATTCAGTGAACAAAACATATGCTGCTGGTTCTGTTCTAAGAAATTCATATATGATCAATAAAATCTTTTAAAAGAGCAACTTTTGCTTTTAGGTTGTACTGCCGACCATGTTTTTTGTCCCACTTAACTCTGGGCTTATACTGTTAACATAGGCAAACAAAACCACTTTCTGCTACAATGTTCATGCTTTTTAAAAATATATTCTTCTTTCTAAAATTTCTTTAGGTTGGAAGCTGTGTACTGTGGTTGTTACCCACTTTGTCCCAAAGATTTGGTTTATCCTGAAATATTTCCAGGTAGCTGTTTTAATGTGTATTAATCTTTGTTGAGATTTAATACATGATTCATGTTAAATTAGAAAGTTTGAAAATAAACTTAGGCAGGAGCAATTGTTTATTTGGCAAGTCAACATGTTAGTGTTAAGGAAAATTTTATGTGTTTTAATACATTAGAGTAAGCTTATATTTACCATCTGTTCTTTTAAGATAACAAAAAAGCAAGTTTTCAAATAGCATTCTTCATTGTTAGCATACACATCCTATAATGATGGATTTTTATAATCAGGTCAGTGTTAGTCAATTGCTTACAGATTTTTTTTTAATGACATACACAGAGAAAAATCAAGGACTGAAAGTCACACCAAATTATTTAAACAATCGACTAGTTAATAATATGCAACTGTTATACTGGGTACATACGGCTATAGTACCAGTTCTTTGAAAAAATTCTCATCACTAAATATATCACATATGCATTGTGTTACATTAGAATAATGTATTTTAATCACCCAAAGGAGATGTCTAAACAGCACAACTACACAGTCTTATTTAGCATTAAACATCCTTGTGAGCTGAGGTAACCTTATAAAATCATGCTTAAATAATGTACAACACGAGACGGCACAGAGCAATATGCATTTTTAATTAGTAAAGTGACTAATATCGAGTGTGTGCTTTGAGGTTTTTGTTTCATTAAAAATGTATCTGTTTTTCCTGCAGCTGAATATCTGTATTCTACACCTGAACAGCTTTCAAAAAGGCTCCAGAATTTCTGCAAGAGACCAGACATTATAAGAAAACATCTCTATAAGGTAGTTACTGAGAAGAGATTTACATGGTATAAATGCCATATTGAAGTACAAAGAAAAATCTTTAAAAAAAAAAAAAAAAACATTTAATTAACATACTAATGTTTAAAGGAAACATGCTAGGGAGGGGTATTAGTTGTTACACTAACAAGGATTAATTAAACTGGATGCCAGTTGTATTAACCTAGGTCTTAAGAAATACGTGCACTTAATGCATGGTACATGCTTTTTTTTTTAATTTATTGTTTTCTAAGATGACTGTCCTTTACATTTAGCCCCCAGAGGCTTATAAAAATGAACCTGGATTAATGTAACTCATTAGTTTAAAAGGAAGTAAAGGAAAGATTCTACAATTATACTAATGAGGATAAGCCTTTCTTCCCATCGTAATGAAATCTTGAGTCCTCAAAAATTCAGGTGAATGACATTAGTGAAGTTTGGTGTTCATTTTTGAACTACTTTAAAATTGACTGAATATTTCCCTAGTCCAGTTTAATAAAATGACACGAAAATCCTCAGTTTGTTTAGGTTAAACTGCCAGTCTCATCTCTGAATGGCAAAGGCAAAAGGGAAGTAGTAGAAATAGCATCATTAGTCAGTCTCCTCATTCATTATCTTTTATTCCTTGTTCGAATCCAGAGTTTTAAGTTGTTTGAAATAACAACACAAAAGGGCCCTACTAAAAGTCTAAGTAATTGAACTAGGATAAATCTGCTTTACTAGTTTTAAAGATGGCTCTAGGCCATGAGTAATATACTTTTTTATATTCTTAGAATGTAGCATCTTCGTTTTACATAAATTCAGTATAGTTTACAATCTAGCAGTTTTATAATCTAGCATATTTTAATTTTTCTATGTTAATATATAACCTTCCACGTGAAATACAGTTCTCAGCTATTTTTTCTCTCTCTTCTTTCCCTGTTCATGGACTAAAATACATATTTACATGGTGATACATCAAAACATGACTTTGTTTCTGCAGGAAATAGTTAAACTTCAAGAAAAAGGGAGAGAACCAAAAATGCAATTTAACACCCAATTTCAAGCTCATTATCTTTCATTGTCTATTAACTTGGCAATGGTTCAGAAGGTAGCTCATGATAGTTTAAAATGCTGACTGCAAAGCTCCAGCCTTCAGTATTACTCCTTGAGTCAACACTATTGTATTGTGTACATGCAAAGCTTCACGGAGAAACGGTCCTCCAAGGTTTACCTCAATATTTCCTAATTTTTAAAGTTCAATAGCAGTTTTATTTATGTAAAATACTAATCAAATAGTTTCCCATGTGGTAGACTGTCAAAATATGCAGATTATGAAAATTAAGGAAATAGAATAAGTATTAGCACAAATGGATTCATTTTTTAAAGATGACACAAAGCTCTTTTCAATGAGTTCTCAAATTATTGATTTTTCCCCTTTGGGTGCATTTTTGATGAAAAATTTGTACATTATTTCCACCATCACATTTTGCCAGTGTTTGAGGGTTGCTTCAGGTTAGGCTTTATTAACCCTGTTATTCTGCATCTGCAAATTTTAACCGTTTTAAAAGTCATTGCAACAAGTTGCCTCTAGTTAGAAAAGAAAGCAGATCTCCAGTTGGAATATTTTAAAAACAGCTACTGTCATAACATAGCCATAATTATTTATTTTAGAAACAACTTCTAGAAAAATTCTAAAAGAATTTTAGCAAGATGCTATTAATATACCAAATTTTTCCTCATATAGCTGAAAAAATAACCTCTACCTTAAATGTTATTTCAGTGAGCTATTATATGTTAGTACTTACATACATTTTAGTGTGTACGTCATACTATCCTCATACCTCAAAGTTTTGTAAATTAGTAATGCATGCATAAGTATTCATAAGAATTTATAATTTATTTTTAAGAATTTTCTGCCATGGATTTTTCTCTTATAAATCTGTAATACACCATCACATATGTCTTCATTCACAGATCTTTGTGATATTGTGACTAAAAATACCAAAAATTAATAAATTAGTTCAAAATTACAAGTAATCAAGAGCTTTATCATACAATTATTAGGAAAATCTCACATATTGCAAGGTATTGAGTTAAAAATCACAGTAAAGACCACAGATTTAGTTTGTTTGTGATAGGATTTAGAGCCAAAACAAACAAACAAAAAATTCCTTCTAAAACTTCATAATAAAATACAATAAGTTATGGTAATTTTGACCTTATATTTTATACATATACACATATTCAGGTAACATTTGCTTTTACTAAATACTAGAGAATTATTTCCTCTGAGGCAGCTTTTTACCTACTTTTCCTATGCAATGGAAGATCTTTTGTGTGTACTGTGAAGAGAATGTTGAGGGTTATTTTTAGATTTATTTCATTGGACAGTGCTGTTTTGCTTTTATAAAACATATGCTTCTAAGATCTAAAAGGATAGAATGTCACTGAATTCTTTAATTTGTTCCTTTTACATTTTTACACCTTACTCTTTTTTTGTTGTTGAAAGTTTACGTTTTAAAATCATTTCGACTTCTTATCATATAGAGTTCACTTTAGGATAAGATTTTTCATATGGATTCACACTTAGAAATTTAATGACTAGAAGAAGGCTACTAACACTTGGCTTTCTTCTCACATGAGACATTATACTTTCAATATGAGTGAGAGTTTGGGGGCTATAACTTGAAGCAGAATTTGAAACAGAATGCTAGTAACTAAAAAGCAGAAACAGAATTTACTTTTTTTCTTAAAGTGACTCTTTCTATTAAAGAACACTGTGTCCATAACTTCTCACCTGAAATCATTTCAGACCTGAAATGTTTGAATTCCTCACGTGCATACAAGGGTGTTCCCACTCTCTTACACACGTACACACACACACACACACACACACACACACATTTGCCTTAGGCTTTCTTAGGCTCTTTGGAGAAATCCAGTGCATGCAAAAATTAGATGCTTCTTAATAATTTTAAAAATATAAAACCATCTTCTTAATCTTAAAAAATCTAAAGCCACTTCTTAAAAAGTTGATACTGCAGTTCAGTTATTGACTGTAACCTTCTTACACTGTCAGAACGTGTTCTTTTCTAGGTTTGTCAGACACATTGAACACGTACTTGACACATGGATGAAATAGAGAACTCTTTTATGACTCCTAAGCCTAACTGGGACACAAGTTTCTATAAGTAATAAATAAAATAATCAGCTAAGGATAGACTTCTTATACCACTGGTAGTTCTTCCTTTCCAACCCAAGCAAGTCTATTTTCAGGAAGTTGTATTTTTTTAACTTCACTTTTACTATGTAAATTTACTTAATGAAATTTTTTAGTAATTATTTGAGATCAGTGTTTTATGTTTCTAGAGAACCTTGAGCCTTATATCTTAAAATAATGTAGAAAAAAATAGATACGGGATTTTTTTTACCAGTATTGAAAATAGCACCAGAGTACAAGTGAGGCAGTTGTATAAGACAGACATCACCCAGACACAGAAGACATCTTCATTCCTGTTGTATTTCTTATTGTTTTTATTTATAAACTGAGTGATAAGTCTGCAGTTTAAAGAGAGACCAATTCTATTCTTTCTTTTGAGTGACCTGGAGTTTCCTAAGATTTTTCAGATAATAGCTGCTGATTTATTTATTTATTTATTTATTTATTTACTGTAGTTTTTGGCTGGGGCCAGGTTTGAACCCGCTACCTCCAGTATATGGGGCCGGCGCCCTACTCCTTTGAGCCACAGGCGCCACCCAGCTGATATTTTTGTTCTCTTCTTCAAGGAGGAAATAAGAATTTTTTAGATTTCTACCTAAAACTAATTCCAAACAATGATTAAGCTCATAGTTCAGATTCAATGCCCAGAAAAGCCATTTGTGGTTGTCTTAATTATGTCAGGCTCTATCTCCCCGACCCACAGCCAAACCACTTTAAGTTTCTCTCAAGAGACTGGTCACTTCATAGTCTCCTTTCAATTTGAGCTTTGCCTCTGGATGTGAATAGGTGTTTGGTGCTTACCGGTTTTAACATGGCTCCACAGTCCTTACCTTTTCCTTTAAAAAGGAAACATAAATGCTGTGACATTTTAAGAACATCTAAGATCTCACAACTACACCCGACAATTCGGGCAAATTTTCCGTCTCTCTGTCCCGTGCCTTCCCTTCCTGCCCTGTTTCCTTCTCTTGTCCCTTCTTCCAGTCCCTCTTTGCTTCTTCCTTCAGTTTCATGTATTCTAGTGTTCCTCTGATTTGTCTAAATAAAATAAAAGGAGAAAACCTTTTATCCTAGATATGCTTTGGCTGATTCATATCAGCTAGAGGTTTTGGTTTCTTGTGCTTCTCTGCTGTTCATTTGCAGCTTGACCATAGCTGATTTTCCTGGCCTCTATATGAATCATTCGTAAACATGGAAGATTTTGAGTTTTTTGTTTTTTTTTTCAGTCTTAATAGCTCATTTCCCCTGAGGTATAGCTATAATGAAATAATGAATATAAACCTGTTTGTAAACGTGAAGTGCTTTATAAATTCCATGTAATAGTAACAGCATTTATCTTTGTGTCTTCACCACTTAAAAGTAAAATTTACATTCACAAAAACACGTATTAAGAGTATTGTGTGTCTTGTGTTTATAAAAGTGAAAAGTTGGATGATAAACTTCGAATAGCTGTCATCCATAACATAAACCAGGAAATACGTGTACAGCAGAATGTACCCATTTGCAAAAAACAGTAGCCTGCTTGTATGGTTAGAAATGAAATTGCACTTTAAACCAATCAGAAACTGGGATTTCTTGAGGTGCTGAAACTCGAGAACCACATACTTGGTGCCTTTTTGAAATACAACTGACGTAAGTGATTCAGATTTGCAATATAAATTTTCGGCATACTTTCGTCTTTCAGTCATTAATGCTGCTTCCCTTTCTTCTCTTCTCTCCCTCCCCCTTGTTACAGGGTGAAATGGCTCCATTTTCTTGGGCAGCCCTACATGGTAAATTCAGGTCTCTGCTTAACAACAGAACCTAGGGAAGATTTGTGACAGATGGGGCTAAGTCACAAACTTGCAGCCTAAGGCAGAATCTGAAGAACTTTCCAGAGTGTGCCCATATTTACCTGATCAGAGAGAAAAGAAAATCTGCAGAGGAAGCTGAGCCTGGCTGCTTGTCATAGCTGACACAGAGCCATCTGCCACAAACCTGTGGCGGCTTCAGATCTCCAATCCCTGCCACCACCCCAACTCAAATTAAATACAGATTCCTAGAGACGTTATGATGGTTACACATGTCCTCGGCATCACATGTAGGAGAATGTTCAAAAAAAATATGTGGCCTGTTGTATAACTGCACTCATGTACCCCATATGTGGTGCCACATTGAATTTCCGGTTGAATCCGTTTTTATCCTTTGTACTGGATGACATGGTGCCTGAATTCTTTCTTTTCGCCGACACGATGGCAGCCAAACTGCAGCTTCAAACGCTCACTCTTGGCTGGGTTTCTACCTAGGTTGCCAGGTTATCATCGGAGCCTTCTTGTGTCCTCAGAGGGCCACGGGGCCTGAAAGGAGGATCAGAATACTCCCAGACTAATTGGGCAGCCATCTCAGAATTGTTTGTGGGCAAAGGGCTGCTTTAGCACTTTTCTTTTAGTAAATTAATGACTCTCAGGCACAGGGGTTTTTAAGTGAAGGTATTAATAAGAGGTCTGGCAGGTATTCCCATGATTCTCAGAGTTACATTTGCATTTAATTAATCTTAAAAGAAAGTTGCAAGATAAACAGCTGTAATTCGGACAAACATGGCAAATATATATGAATGGGGCCATCTCACCCATAAAGTGAACTCTGAGATACTTGTTTTAATTTTTTTCCAGGAGTTAAAATACTTCTAACAAAACCAGTAATTGTTGTATAAATATTGCTCAAAAATATTTGCATCCAGCCACAAATATAATCTTTTCGAGAAAAATCACTTATGATTCCAATAGTCGAGCTGCTGTATTTGTTGATATAAAGATGTTTTGAATGACTAGATTGTAGAATAAATTTTTAATAAAGTGCCCACTGCAATTTTTAATTAGCATATTCATTTACATGTTGTGTATACATCTATCTGTATATTTCTCACTGAACATTTTCCTTGTGACAGAGGAATACAATTGTTTCTTTTCCGGATGAACAAGGATCTGTTTTGCAAATGTTTGTAAGCTATTATGACATTTCCAAGATTTTCTTTGCATTCTGGAAAGCAGGAGGTAAACATTTATAGTCATTAAGGTAAAGTCTGTTGATAAAGCATCCTCTGTTTACTGACAGGTAAATTGTAACTTTCCTAGCTTTTGAAATGAATAAGTTATATATACCACAGAGTGAGGTGCAGCCAGGGAAAGGTGGCTAGACAAGAGCTGAGCCTGGCTCTGTGGGTTCTAGAAGGCATCCAAGGTAGAGCCGGCCATGGTTCACAAGTCCACTAGGTCCGATTTGACAGGTAGCAAAATAGCAAAATCGAAAGCAGGAAATAAATCAAGTTAGGGAGCCAGACAGCCCCGGGGTAAAGGCAGGATTGCAGATCAAAGAAGGCAGGGTGCAGAGTCTGGGAGGCCTGGGAATTGAAACGCGGGAAGAAGCAGCAGAAACAAGCTCTGCCTTTGTACAGAGACTCCTCTCTTCCACCTACACAAGACCCATAATATGCATTTGATGGGCCACGACAGCACTGGCTTCCAGTCCTCACAGAGAAGTCCCAGAAATACCTCCTCACCCATAAAACAGTGGGCCCAGGAGCTATTTCGGTAGTCCCTCCCAGTCTAAGACAGTGGAGCTCAGAATCTGGCAGCTGTGCTCCTTTTGAGACCAAAACCGAAGGTAAAAATATGAGTGAGAAGTTCTTAGATGTTTCTTTTGGGCGAGGTTATACTTTACACCATCTAATCAGATGAACCAGACTGGTCAATGTGCTTTAGTCAGAAAGGAGCTATGTCATAGATGACATCCTCTCAAAATATATTATAATCTCACAGCCAAGAAACAGTGCTTTAGTTTACTATGTTTTTCTATTCTGAAAATAATGGGCTTATGTTTTATAGTGGCTAAGATATTCTATGCACAGCAAGTATCCGTATATGTTTTCTCACTAATGATGGAAGGGGAAGCATTAAATATCCTTCAGAGAGCACATCCGAAGCATTTACATATTTTCCTGATTGGGATGAATATAATATTGAAGGTGACCTGCATGTGAGTGTTTTTCCTACACCTATAAACTCAAATTTTATCTTTAGCTGTGGCCAGCATTCCTTCCAGGATAAAAACTTACATTAAAGGTATCACTTTTGAACACTGTGCTGTCAGAGTTAGTATTGGTGCTCATAAGCAAGAAAAATTTTTGTAAATGTGTAATTCTTATCATTTAAGAAGATGTATCTGTATCTCTGTGTGTGTGAATGTGAACACTTCTCAATAACCGTGGCATGGTAGAATGTGGTGTTACTAAGTCAACCAGTATTTTGTTGAAGTCAGTGGAAAGTGGAAATACAAGTTGACTGATTAATTCCTGTTTTCTTTATTTTCACGAAAAATATCAAATGCCCCCATTATTCCTTATTTTGAGAATGTTTACTGGAAAATGTTGTCTTTGTTAAACACTCAATTCTATTACATTTTTTTTATAAAAACCAATTTTAATTTTAAACATCTTTAAAAGTACGCTCGGTATCAAGACCTTGGTGCAATACTAAGATACTTGCCCTAAACGTAATCTGTATTTCTGGATAGGTGTTTCTGTAACAAATAACAAGGTACCTGGTTCTTAACCTACTCATTTATGCCCTGTTGATCAGGAATAGGTCATAAGACCTTTTTCAAAATGCTTCTGGTTTACCAAATATTCTTACTGTAGTAAAGTTTTAGCGTCCTGCTCTTGTTCTCCATTCTTCAGACAGGCCTCATGAAGATGGCACCGAATCCACAGAGTCAACGGAAACTCTTAGCCATAGAGAGCTGCATAGATTAATTTCAACACCTTGAAATGCATCTGGAAGCAAAGATTTCATTTTATGTTGAAGGTGTTAATTATATTTGATATTTTTAAAAGTAAAATCTGTTTTTGAGAAAGCATCTGCTACCCAGAAATATTATGAGCCACAAAAGAAATTTCATTTAAGTCTCTAGATACTTTCTGTGGGTGACAAAATCAGTTTTCAAATGGTAGCCCATGCTATCTTTCAGTGAAGATACGTGCTGGGAGTCTCATTCTTCTATTGACTATTGACCTAATTGCTTTTCTGTTTCAGTGGAAAATTAGGGAGCATTTAATGTCAGATTGAAGAGACTATATTATAAACCACTGACTTGAACATGTTTCATTTAAAATTTGAATTGAGATACAGGACAACTAATGCTTCTATAATATACCCTTCCGTCAAAGCTATTCATTAAAATGTAATGGGGAAAGTTTTAAAACATGCAAGCAATTCTACACGCTGCTCAAAGATATGTACATACGTGATTAAAGTACAGTATTACAAAAAAAACATGGACATTAACCCCGCTTACAATAATGGTTATGTCAGAGGCACAATGGTGAAAAGGAGAGGATATAGACGGGCCGGAGGCACAGGCACAAGGTGATTGGCGGTCTCCTTGCAAGGCCTCTTCTCTTTATGACTTTGTACATGTCTTCAGTATAATTATTGGATGTGCCTTTGGAGGAGCTATAATACTCTGGGAAGCACATAGCTAATTTTGCTACCATGCCACCTTAACTTCCTGCACTGCTGATCTAGTCAGAAAACTAGATCAGCAGTGTAGGAAGTCAGAAACAATCAGAAAACTGTTTCCCTCAGAAAGTGACAGAAAGTGCTCTGACTGCCACTTAGAGGAGAAGTGTCTTCTGCTTACTAGGAATCCAGGACTTCACCTTGACCTGGACCAAAGCAGTCTGTGAAGAAAGTCCACAGGTTCCTTTTCCTTGGGGCTCCCGATGCCCGTGGCATTAAAAACACAGGATGGAAAGCTATAGCTCTATAAATTCCACTTTTTGGGTGGGGGGTCATGAGAGGAAGGTGAAGGTAGATGTGAGATGAGCCCAGTCTTTTTGTCTTGCAAACTTCAGAGCTGGGTGGCAGAGCGGCAAGAGCTTTCTGAGCTCCTGCTCATTCTCCACTGTGTTTCCTGTCCCCTTTCCCATTCAAGACAGGGGAGGCAGTTGTGGTCTCTGCTGTTTGCGAGGCCCACATGTCTTCAGGGACCAAAATCTCTACTTACTGGAAAGCCCATTTTTCTAATTTGGGATCAGTGTCTTTAGGGGTTCTCCCATTATCTGTTTTTACCTGAATGATTCCTTATTCCCTCCCAAGCTTGATGGGAATGAGTTTCGACTCTAGGGGAGGTTCCTAATTGTCTTCATAAACTGATATAAGGAATAGACGATTCTTGGAAGATAATTTTAAATGCTTGTGTTCCTTTCTATCAGGTACTACATTTAAAAAGCAGACCTAATGTGGGTTGTCATAAGCTGTGACTCCTACTAGGAATACTTGTGCAATCTTTCTCTAGCACATCGACATCCTTCATATCCAAAAATTTAAGGTTTCCAATATTATTTTAAAAATGTAAAAATTAAGGCATCATAGAGAGGCCTATTTAGGAGCTGAAGTATTACAGAAACAGAAAGCCTTTTTGTATTAGCCTATCTCCACAAGGCATGTTGTCATTGTCACCAGGAAGCAACAAGTTCGGTGGGTATGACTCGGGTGGACCTCTAGTTCCCTTCTATTTCCTGACTAGGCAGGAGTTGGCAAAGGTCAATGGGGGGGGGTCTTTGTGGCTCACACTGTTGGTGATAAAAGGGACATGAGCTATCATATGGTGTAGCCGTGTCTTAGGTGCCTGAATGTCGCAGGCCTCTGCCACTCCCTGATCTTACACTCTGCTGGACTAATACATTCTGGTAACTTCCCTGGCCTTCCTGGTAAGCACTTACTTTTGTAAACTCTCTGTATTTTAGATATGGGAAACCGAGGACTTAAGGAGATGATGACTTGGTTTGGGTCCCCTGCTAGTAGAGGCAAATCTAGAACACAGATTTTATAGGACTCTTTTAGTAAACTGTATTTGATTTAATTAGTCGAGACCACCCGTTAAAGAAGCACAAAGGAAGACCATTTGTCTCTCCATCGTTTTTTCTCCTTTTGTCCTCCTACCTCTCCCTTTCAGAAGAAAGTTGCTAATACCATACCATAGGTTTCATGTTATGTATGGCTGTATTTGTGTTCTGAGGAAGCATAGGAGAGGAATACAAAAAACTGATTTCTGGGGCTAAGATTTCAGATTCTGATGCTTGTGACAATTCTGAACATGTGACTCTTCTCTACTGCCTTCCAAATCAGACGGTGACAAAATTCCTACCCCCATGATAGCATAAGGCAGCCCCACAATCTCCCTGATGCAAAGGGCCAACGAGCAGCAGAGGCAGGTGGCGGTGGCTGCAGCAGCACCGGGCCTGCTTCCTCATATCTCCAAGAGATAACCCAGAAATTACATCCCGAAACCTATTTCCCCAGAAAGAAAAGGAAGAGGAGGGATAACTTAAAAAAGAAGAAACTTCTAATATGTTATTAGACTGTAATTCATAGGGAAATTTATGCCTGAGATATGAATTTCTGAAAATAGGGTTTTTTTAAAAGGGAAACACTGACACATCCTTAATTATAGAGTAATAAATACCAATGGTATATTATCTTCCGATATTTCCTTACAGATATCAAAGCATGCAGCTGTTTTTGAAAACTGATAATCAAGTACAATATAAGTATATTACATCTTGCTCATACAACACACCCTTCAACTAAGCAGCATTATGGAGCACTTACCAGTGAGAAACAGAGCTGCTCATAGTAGAAACCTAACTAACAAATGAGCTTTGAATTGTGACTTAAAAATCGTAGTCAAACCAAAGTGCCTGCCCTTGCCGGGAAAGGCATTCCAAAGGCAAAGAGCGTGCCAAGTAAAAGCCTTTGCTTCAGGATGAGGGCCGGCATTTCTGAAAAGCCAGCATAACTTAATGATCAACCAGAAAAATATAGAGCCGTAACTACACAACTGAAGGATGCATAAAAACTGTACAAGGCATTCATAGTGGGATGGGCAGGTGGGATGAGATTTGACCAGAAACACTGACACTCCTAGAAGGCTCCATTTATTGCCTTCAATCCAGGAGAGAGAGAAATAAACATGGTCAAAGGAAAGCATGTGGACACATGTGGGGGGTAGAAAAGGAAATGCAGGTTAAACAAGGCCAATATGATTCAGAATAGAGGGAGCAAGGGACGTATAAGGAGCCAGCTGCAATTACTAAACGTTACATTAGGAAGAGCGGCATTGAGAGGGGAGGTCTGGGTATTTTACTAAGTAGATTAATGTCCTCTTCCTTGGGTGTCTGAAGTTACGGATTTTAATTTATTTGGTACAGCGATCTATTGTGAAATTCTTAATGGGAGGGGGATAAATAGAAACAGTTACAAACACTTAGAAAGTAGAAAAGAAAAACAAAATAAGCTCTATAAATTTAACTATAATAAACAGGGTTTGAAGCTATGGACAAGGGTAGAGTCAAAAAATAAGATAACAGTACTTAAAGGGAAATAAGAGATACACCCAAAAAACAAACAAATGGACCACAAGGAAAGAAAGGAAAAGCCACATAGATGTGTCAAGCAAAGATTGTGAATGATTTAGGAGCCAGTTTTATTGCTGCTCTGCTTTCTCTGCCCATTTAAAAAATAAATTATACCTCTGGCATTTAGAAACCTAGTCATGAACATCATTTATTAGTATAAACTTAATCCTGTGTTGTCTTTGGTGGGTGGTAAGAACGTGAACTAGTAACAGCTGGCCTAACAGGACAGCGACAGGATGATCCACTCAAACACAGGAAAGCTATAAGAAAAGAAAAGCTCGTAATTTGCTCTTTCACCTTATCTATTTTACTGGAGAATAAAGCCAAAAAGTGGGGAGGGTGTGACTAAATCACAAAAGGACCAGATATCTAAATGGGAAATTTTTAAGGTGTCCTAAATATGTATCAGGAATGGAGGAGAGAATTAAAACCCTGTGTGATTTACATCATTTTATTAATCTGCTAATCTACTCCCTGGGAAGGTGAGAAAGAAAGAAAGCTCTCTGCCTTCTCCAATTGAAAAGACTGGGGCAGAAACTTAATTGTGTTCTTATTCCCTGAGTGGACCTCAGCTGTCATCCGGCTGGCAACCAGGCCACAGATGTATTGGTTCAGATGCTTGCCTGGCCAATAATGTTAGCAGTCATTTAAATTGTTAAGTATGGATCAGAAGGTATTTAAGAATTACTGATACGCAGCTATTAATATTGAATGCAAATAGTATTATTTGGGGTCTGGGCAAATCACTTGACTGCACCCACATGCAAAAGCACTTTCAAGATTTATTTCAAAAATGCTGTGGAGAGGAAATGGCATGGATGAAAAAATGAAAATGGGAAAAAATTACCTACAAAAAGGAAGATTGGTAAAATGACTAAGCAAAGTGGCCTTGTCGCCTTCAACCTGATGCTTTACTGTGTTAGCCAAAGTAAAGCGATTCCTCATCAAGAGACAAACCCCTGTATTTCTAAAGCTGACCCAGCAGAGCAGTGCGGAGGGTAGTGGCTCAGGGTGATCTTGAGGGTCATCCCTTTGCTAATTTTAGTGTTAGAGGTTTGTAACGGTCAGAGAGTGGACTGGGGATTCTTAACCCTTCTGTGGAGAATTCAGGACATGGTAGAGTTGGACCAGCATCTTAAATCCCAGGGACAGGCTGGAGATTGCCTTGTGATCATGGTTAATTAAAAGGAAAGAAATCAAAGCGGACATGTCTGCTCTTTCTGTTTGAGCTGCAAAGCCATGAAGGGGAATTTGTGCTCTCTGGTGCTTGCAGCTATGTTTGTTCCCTGCTTTTAGCCTGGTTGGCTTCTCCCTTGTATTTCTAATACCGTGATAGCAGGCCAATAAAATAGAATCTATCAAATTGCAAAACAAAATGTGTACGTATTAGAATTTTACTGAAGATGAATTGCAACACTTTAAGCACTAAATTTTTAAACTTGAAATGTATGAGTAATGAAGTTCTAAAGAAGCAAATTGCACTCAAGCGGAGTATTTCTAATCCCTTTTCTTACAGAGGGTCCCCGGACCCCTGTGTGTATCAGCCAACTGTCCTCCTGCACTACGGACCGTGCAGCTGCGACTGGCCCCGGGCACCAGCGACCCAGAGTCACCACCTCATGTGTTCCATACTTGCGCACATTATGGAAGGGGTGGAGGAGTCGAGAAGGGACCTTTCCCCGTCAGCGTTCTGTTCCCTTTTGTCGCGGCCGTCAGCTGACACATGGAAAATGTGGTGCACGGTTTTGTTTGCCTTTAATCTGTAATTAAGGATCCCTTGTCTCGGGCTTGCTACTTCTCCCTCCTCCTCCCGCGCCTGTCGGGTCTCCCGCCTTCGGTCGGGGCTCGGGGTCGCCGGCGGCGGGGAGGCGCGGGCGCCGCGGGTCGGGGGCAGCTGCCTGCCCGGAGCGGGCCGGGCCCCGGGTCGCCCGAGCTCCGACCGCTTGCGCCCGGCGTCGGGGCAGCCGCGCGCACGGTGCCCGGAGCGGGCAGGGCCCCGGGTCGCCCGAGCCCCGGCCGCGGGGCCGCTCTCCGCCTGCCGCGGGCCCGCAGGGTCGCCGCGTGTCCGCTCCTGGCGCCCGAGCTCGAGTCCGCGGCGATCCCACCCTCAACGCCGCGCTCCGTCCTACCCACAGGGCACGGGGGGGAAGCTGCACCCCTTCTGGGGCGAGGAAAAGAGGACGCGTTGAAGTCATCGAATCGTAACCCGCTCCCCTCGGCGGCGGCGGCCGCGCTGCGACAGCGCAGAGCCCGCACCCTGGCGGCCCCGGAGCAGCAGGGCTCGGCCGAGCGTGCGGCGCAGCCACCCGCGCCGGCACGCGCACACTCGGCGCGCACACCCCACACCCCGACACGCACACACGGCGCGCACACCCCACACCCCGCCACGCGCACACCCGCCACGCGCCGCACCCCGCCACGCGCGCACCGCCACGCGCCGCACCCCCGGGCTGGCACCCGCAGACCCGGCCCGCCGCAGCTGCCAGCGCTGCTTTGCGCCGGCCTGGCTTGTTCCCCGCCGGGCGCCGGGTAGGAAGCGCTGCCCGGCGGGCCGGAGCCCTTCTCTCCAGTTTATTTCGGGAAACTGGGTTCCTTGAGTCGGCCAGGCTCAGTTGTTAGTGGGTGCGTATGATGAAGTTGTAGCCTAAGTAAAAACAGAACTACCAATTTCTAGTCCCCCTCCTGCTTAAAACAACAACAACAACAATAATTTGACCTAAGTAAGCCCAGGAAGGGCGTGGGGCTGGGCCAGGAGACTCTCCCTGCAAGGATTCTCCTGTGTGCTTTAAAATCCTCCCGACTCTGGTGTGTTCAGACGTTTGACTCAAATCCCACCCCCATGCCGTCATCTTCTCTCTGCACCTGTATTTAAGATTACAAACTTTCTTTCTCTTCGTAACCAGCAATTTAGGAGGAAGGGGAAGAGTAGTTAGGTGATATTTGAGTAGGAGACTAGTTAGACGCATCACAGTGATTTGCTCTAGGTTTTTAAAAAACTTGGCAAAATCTCTGATATTTTGAAGCTTCTGTTTTTTTAAAGCCTCCCCCACAGTAGTGTTACTGTTTATCATTACATATTTGAATGTACATGTTAACAACTGTTTGTGTAGGAGGAAAGATGTCCCTGATCCCTGATTTCAACAGATGTGCTTTGCAGGGAAAGTTTTAGGTTAATGTTCTCCCCTTTTCTCAACAACAGAGAGTGTACGCCAAGACAGGCACACCTGTGACTAACTACAAGCAGTGTTAGCCTGGGTCTATGTGACCGTCTTGCTCCTATTGCTCAACATTTCCCTCCTCAAATTTGAAGTATTCCTCCAACTGTAGGTTTAAAGACCTGGATTGGTAGGTTGGTTACAATGAGAGCGGGCAGGCCAGAGGGAAAGGAAGGTGAGGAGGGGTGGCAAGCCTACCCTGGGAAGGCTGAACAAGAACACATGGCAAGTGTGTTAGGAAGAGACCGTCAACAATGATAATCAGAGCTTTCAGAAATCATAAAACGGATGGAAATACCAGATTCATTATTTATTCATCACAGCACAACTTTGCAAATCTGAGAACAGTGTTTGGAAACCGAGTGCCTTCTATTTTGTGCATCAAACCAGCAGATGGGTCTCCCAAACCGGGGATAAAGGGTTAAAGCTATAATTTTAGAAAAGAATCTCAGGAAATGACACTAAGAGCTGATATATTTCCTTTTCTTTCTGGCAGTAATATCCCCCCCCCCCCCAAAAAAAAAGTAGATAGTCATTGATATCGTGACAATGTTTCTCATTCTGAGTACAAGTGTCAGACTGATCCTGTTTGTGTAAGTGTTTTTAAAACTGTGAGGACACTTTCACTACTATGAAAGCTGATGAGCCAATGAAGGGGAACGTCTTTTAACTCCATAATAGCAGGTTACATAGTAAATGAACACTGATGGTCAAATAGCCAATTATGGTATAAATACCAGTTGTTTACAGAGAGGTGTTAAATGAGCCTTTGGAATACAAAGGATTAGGCCTATCTAAGCTACAACTTGTTCTTCAACCCATTGTGTCCTGCCTCTAAGAGGCCAGCGCCATTGTAGGTAATACGCACACAGAACATACTTCTCTGTGTTGATTTTAGTTTGCTTTATTTCAATGCACACTGTTGTTTACTTTTTAAAATTTAAATAAATGTCAGCATTGTATAATTTCTATGTTAACAAAGCAGTGAGCAAAATCCCTTGTATGTTTATAAAATATTATTGTTTAATTCACATAGTTTAGAAATTCCAAATGTTGAGAATAGGAAGGAGGCCAAATACCATCTGTTTATAACTATGATGCATCGTAATATGTGTACTTTTAAAAGGAGTTTGGTCAATCATGCCACTATTTTATCTGCTCAGAATATGTTGAAGATTTAAAATGTAATTTACAGGATTACTTTTAGTGCGTTGCATCCAACTGTGAGTTGTAAAGAAATCGGTCTTCTGTTTTCCTCAAATTAATCATGGAACTGCCCCAATTAATGGGGGCTGTTAAACGTGTCGCTTTTTGCTTAGCTCCGGAATTCTTCTAACTTTGGCTCAGTCCACCTTCTTGATGCTGATAAAAACTCCAAGGACAACTGAAACAAAACACTCCTAGCTGTGACTTTCTGCCAGGAGATAGTCACTTAGAATGGGAGGCAGGGTATGGTAGCTAATAATTAGCTAACATCAGCCCTGAGAAATCACCTGTGAAATACCCATTGGTACTGAATTGAAAAACAACATTTGACATTCTCTGTTTTAAAATAGTGCATTCTTGTCCCTGAGACTTCTGATTCAACTTACCTTTTATTTCAAATGCTTCTAATTGCATACCATGTAACAAAGGGAGTATACTTGCTTTTGCAATATATGAGCAGGGTTCTTTTTTAAGTTACAAACTCAAGTTTAGACAGGAACTCTCCCTTGCTTTGTAAACTAGAGAACTTTTAACAACTTCACTTCCAGGCAGCCATGGTTTTGAAGTCCAGAGGTGGGTTTAGGGTCATCTACCATGGACTCTCTTTTTTTCAAAAAGGAGAAATCAAAGATGAACTCAGACCTCCTGACCTGAAAATGATTTGAAAAAAATGTGTTTAAAACATTTATTAGCAAATGATGGTTCCTTGAGTTTTTGGGTTTTTTTGTTTTTTTTTTTTTTTTAGCAAGGTAGAATCAGTAAAAAGCTGCATCTTGAAATGCTTTTATAAACACATGCAGAAATCTGAAAACAAACTCCCAGTAAACTGGGCATGTTCTGTATGTTTTACTTCTCAGTTGAGTGTTCAATGAAAAATGGTGCTGAATAAAGTGGTTTCTCTGTAGTCTTTAGCAATATCTGTTTTCTCAAACATTTTAGTGTTAGCAGCTTTATCTAAAATTGTACCAACCTAGATTATATACTTATATATAATTAAAAGAACAGTAAGAGTACTTTCCTTAAGTGAGCAAACTGACCTATACATATATAAATTTTTTTTATCAAAATGCTACATTTTAAAAGCATATTTGTTTTCTATCTGGTCAGATTTTTTTTTCCTTCAAGAAGTGAATTTATGGGCTCTTTACGTTATAGAGATAGCCTTAGACTTGTTTTCCTTTGCGTCACAATAAGAAAACAACAGACTCCTTTTTCCTGTATAATTGCTCAAATGTCTAGAGTAGAAGAGAGAGTTCAAAAAGAAAAAGGTCTCAGGGCTAAAGAGAAGAGAAATTGGAGAAAGTGGAGGGAGAAGGGAGGTGAGAAAACCAGAAGCTAGAACTGGGATGAAAGAGGCTTATCAGACAAAGCTCTCCAAATTGCTTTGAGAAGATAAGGCATAATCATTACCAGCATCTTCTTTTCCAAATAAAACTTAGCTTGGTTACATTCAGTTATTAAACAGCTAAGGAAAACTTTTAAGGGAAGCTTTTTGATGTATGTGGACCAGTTTTTCCATTCAAATCCAAGATTTTTGAATGAAGTGGGTCCTAGAAAATATCCATATTCCCACTGTGGGAGATAGAGAAGGGTAGAGGCATGGTCTACTCTTAGGTCTTTATAATATAGAGATAAACTACAAGGGCATAAAATGACCAAGACTATATATAATGTACTATTATATGTTGCCTACTGTAAGTGTAAAAATAATGATGATATTAAATGGAGGAATTATTCAGACATGCTTTCCTTCCAAGTACTTTGACTAATTTCTAAGCAAGTTAAACAAGGATTAAAATGAATAAACTCTTCAGAACTCCTCCAGTCTAATAATTTGCAGTAGATATATAATAAAGACCGAAATTGGCACATAGGTGTGCATATCTTGTTCCCTTTAGAACAGACATAGAGCCATAGCAAAGACCTGCCATGTGTGCATAAATCACTGCTATATTCATGATATCTTGACAGCCAAATCACTTTATAAAATATACTTTAATAAGTCACTATTGAGCCCCAAAGTCAAACCATATAACTTAACCATTACTGAGTGGGCATGTATAGGTATCATATTTAAATGGAGTAAAAGATAAAGGAATTAAGAATAAGAAAAATTTATGAGAAGCTGTTAGCTTCTTCTGACTAATCTAAATCATGCCATAAGCTTTTCCTCATTTTTCTTTTTATGAAGAATTACTGACCCCAAAAAGTCAGTTAAGGACTACAACTAAACAAACAAAAACAACAAAAATATTGCTTTCTAAAGGAAGGAATATAGAAAGTAGTAAAGTTATCCATTTTAAAAATTAAGAAAGACATAAAATTTAGCACATGTAATAAAAAATAAATATTCTTCAGTGTCATATGATGGCTTATTAAGGGAAAAACCCACATGGAAAATTTGGAAAGAGACAAATGTAACAAGGTACTAAACTCTTGGCTCCTTTAGCCTCAATGGAGAGAGAGAGGAAGAAGAGATTTCTTTAAAGTTTAGACCTGCAGTAAGCTCAGAGTTCAAATCAGACCAAATGAAAGGAATCCTGGTAGCTCTCCAACTCAAGCTCAAGTCTTACTAGCTCTACTGTGACCGTGGAGCCCCGAAGTCTCAGTCCCTGAATTGACTGCTCTTTGACTGAATTCCAGCCTTCTGTCACAGATGGGCAGTAGCTGGGTCTTGCCTTGTTCTCTTGGGCCTTCTGCTGACCACATCTGCTATTGCCCTTGAGTAGCTTTTGATGGTTTAACATGTGCTATTTCATGTATCTAGTTTAGTGTTTATAATACATTTCTAATATGGTTAAGCCATAGCTTGAGTCACAAACCTCAGAAGAAGCAACTCAAAAACACACCCTAAGACATTACAGAGCTGGGACTAGAGGTTCAATCACTTGGGGCCCAGTCTGCCCCTTCCCTTAGACTGGCTTTCAGACTTCCTTCTTCCTTTGACTTGTGGTCTTATGAATAAATTACAATTACACTCTTAGTATTGGGGTGGGAGGGGAGAAGGACCAGCACAAGGAGAAGCAGAGGCAGAAGGAGGATAGGGAAAAAGGACGAGGGGGGGAAGAGGGGGAAAGGGAAGAAGAAAAGAAAGGAAAAAAATCACTTCAGGTTTTTCTGAGGTGTTGGGAAGGAAAAGTCTTTAAATTGCTTCTGTTCTGTTTACCAAGTTTAGTATATTAGTAAGGAGGGAAGCTGTTCCCCAAATTTGTATCCTATAAAGGAAAAATGAATTCCAAAACCATTGAGAGCGGTGTGCTTTAGTGGGTAGAAATCTCCAGAAGATAATCCATTGGCAGCACTTGTTAATTGGGCTCCCGGATGTGCATGAGTTGACCACAAGCTGGATTTTGAGGAGAAGATGAAGAACCAGTTTGCTTAACAAATTGACAAGTATATAGGGAGACTGGGGTGGGGGGAATCTAAATAGAAAGGAAAAGGAAGTAAATGGTGACAGGATAAAGAAACATGGGTTAGAGCTTAACGCTAACATACCCAGCAGCAGATCCCTTACCATACGTCCATTTCAGACTATTCTATTCTTTTTTATTAGAGGGGTGAATGACACTCAGCTGTAAGCTCGTGCTGCCATATAACCTCTACCTGCACCCCCAAACCTCCACTGAAAGTCTGCAGTGCCAAACTGTCTCGATGTAGTTCCACATTTGTGGAATGAAGGCGCTGGGAGGAAGGGAAAAGACGGCCTCCCAGAAGATATGTACGGAAGCAGAAAATAAAGACAGAAGATGATCAGGAAACATGGAAGCCCTTGGAGGATGAATACTACCAAACCAGGGAACATTAACAGGGGGGCTGGGGGAAAACCGGACAATGGACCATGGAGGCTGTAGACACTTGTCCATCGGCTGTCAGCATCAGCCGGCTCTCCTAACAGAATCTCAAGTTCTGTTTGAGGAATTCTTCCTTACTGAAAGAATTCTCTACCCATTAGGATTTTTTCAGGTGTGAAACACACAAAGCCCTGGCTCAACTAACTTGCTCAGTAAATAGACATTATTTCAGATGGAAGGAAGGTGGAGACAGAGCAGCTGCACCTCTCTGCTCTGTCATCCTGGTATGTTCGCGTCTCTTTGCCTGACCTCTGTTGTTCATAAGAGGGTTGTGGCAATTCAGCCGTCATAGCCTCACCTCTTTCCAGTTGCAGAAGGATTGTTGTTTCCCTTGTGTCTCTTTCTGTGGTCAAGGAGAGAGGAGCAGAACCCATCAGAAGAATTCCCCACATATCTCATTATATCGTATATGTATAGACTGGCAGGGGAACTAGACTGGTCTGTATCAATGAGAACCTAACTAACCCTGGGCCATATGGGGAGGGACAGGTACAGCGTGGATAAAATTAGGATGACGTTCACAAAGACAAGAACTTCTTGGTAGGCAACCATACTGCAACTTCTTCTAATAAATATATTTGTATCTAGTCTAGTAGGATTTGGTTTCTATTAGGAATGAAGAATTCTAATTATCATGGGCCAGGTGCAGTGGTTCATGCCTATAATCTCAGGAAGGCAGAGGTGGGAGAAGGAAGGCAGAGGTGGGAGAATTGCTTGAGGCCAGGCCCAGCAAGACCCTGTCTCTACAAAAAGTAAAAAAGGCATGGCGGCAGGTGCCTATAGTCCCAACTACTCAGGAGGCCAAGCTAGAATGATTGCTTGAGCCCAGGAATCTGAGGCTATAGTGACCTGTGATGATCACTCCCTTGCACTCTTGCCTGGGACAGCAGAGTGAGACCCTATCTCTAAAACAATAATAATAATAAAGATACTTGGTTATATAGCTACTACTGGAATTATTTAAATTTTAGTTAGCTTCTATAGATAGATAATTTGCTTTTATTTTCAAAGTTCTTTTTCTTACTTTATCTTTTTAAAAATATATATAAAGGAATGACTTGGATTTTAGAAATATGTTTTTTACTCTTCTACATGTCAAGCTTTTATGGACCTTGACTTAAATTTTCCCAGCAATAATTTCCCAAATATGTTTAATGTCTTATTTCTACATCTGTTCATGCATTCTGTTTCTGTTCATTCAGTAATTCATGTAGCCATTAATCTCTTCTTTGTTTATTCAAAACTTGTTATTAAGTACCTAATATGTATGTGCAAGACATTAGATTCACAAGAAAAAATGTTAAAACATTTGTATTACCCCAAATGAAGCAGGTACTTTTTTTTTCACTTTGTAACATTTTTAAAAGGCGAGCAATAGGGCGAAAATGAGGAACCCGTGGATAGGATGTTCCCAGCCTTCCCTTCTCGCTAGCAAGTTCTCCCGCATTGCAGGAGCTTTTCTCCATTCCTTGTGTTCTGCCGGAGTCTTGCTTTGACAATTTCTTTGGGCTTTTCGGGATGAGAATAGGGAGGATAGAGAGGAGATGGAGAGAGAACAAAAGTTCAAGAGGTTAAATTTGGGGGAGGAGGTTATCTTGACTTGAGAGTGGAATTTGAAGACAGATATAAAGGAGCAGAAGCAGCTGGTGTGTGTGAACTGCTGGGTGGGGGAGGCAGAGGGGGACTTTTAAGAATAGTTATGGTCTCCCATGCCCTTCACAGTGTTCAAGAAAATAAATGATGAACTTGAATCATTCTGAAATTATTTTTGGTACTGCACTGTTGTGTGGTTTGTTTGTTTTTTAATCATGGTATTGTTCGTGGGGTTATTACATTGTAGTATCCAAGGCCCTAGTTGATTGTAAGTGACAGAAATTAACTCACACTAATCAGGCATAAAAATTTGGCTTATGTGCTAAAAAGTCCTAGGAGATGATCTTGGGCATTGTGAGGACCCAACGTTCAAGCACTGTTCTCTGTTCTCTCTCCTGTCCCCTAAATTAATTTCTTTCTCTCTTGATGTGGTGGGAACGATGACTCTTGTGCATTTCACATGATCTTTATAGCCACAGAAGAACACCTCTCATATCCATATCTAAATCAGACCCTGCAGAGGAATGTTTATTCACCTGCACTTGTGACAGGGTAGGTAAGGGATCTAGGGAAGATGTGATTTCAGATGGCTATGCCAGTGTTACATTGGAATCCATTTAATTAGAATTATGGGCTGTGGTATTAAAGGGTGAAAAACACACAAAACACAGAGACATAACCTAATTCGAGAGTCAGAAAATGTTTCTCTGATGAAATGACATTGAAACTGAGATCTAGCCTTTCACTAAACAAAGTTGGGAACTGGAGGGAGCATTGCAGGTGAAGAGAGCAGTTTTTGCCAAATCCCTGCAGGCAGAAAGGAGGTAACTGAGTACAGAGAATTGTCTGGAAAGCAGAGAGAAAGCAGGCGAATGCCTGAAGAAGAAGGGTTGGTGAAGTGCAGTCTGACATAGTTTAGTTCCATTTGGGCTGCACTAATTTGCATGTCGAAACCCTAACTCAAAGTACCTTGGAATGTGACTATTTGGAGATAAGACCTCTAAAGAGATAATTAAGGTAAAACAGGTCATAGGGGTGGACCCTAATCCTATTTGACTGGTGTCCTCATAAGAAGATGTGATTAAGACACATAGAGGAAAGACTATGTGAAGACACAGAGAGAAGATGTGCATCCCAGCAAAGAAGCCATCCTTGCCAACACCTATCTCAGAATCGTAGGCTCCAGAACTGTAAGAAAAGAAATTTGTTGTCTAAGGCACACAATCTGTAGTATTTTGTTATGGCAGCCCCAGCAAAGTAATACACATAGCATTCTCTGCTCTAACATGCTTAGTAACTTCTCAGTATATTTCTGTTGGATTAATTAATGATAAAATGAGTAAGTCATGTCAAATGGACTATATAAAGGATTTTAAAACATTTTTATTTAATCTAAACAGCAATAGAGAGTCCTTGATAGTTTTAAGTAGAAAAATGAGTTTACCAGAGTTAACTGGTAAGATTCCTCTGGCTACAATGTAGATAGTGGACTGGAGAGGGGGAAGATTAGGAGGTTGTCATGGTAGTCCTTGGGAAGATGATGGTGTCTTAGACTAAGGTAGTAGCATTGGAGATGGAGGCAAGCGGATTGGTTTCAGATATGTTCAGAAGAGAAATCAACAAGACTTGTAGATTTATTGGACAAGGAACGTGGCAGTCATTAGGATGACTTTCTGGTTTGTAAATCTGAGAGGGAAACTCAGAGTCAGACAGGGTTTGGGAAGTTGGCTCACCAGTGGGGTTTGGAACAAGTTGTCTTGGGATGCCTATAGGACATCTAGGAAAGAACTTTCAGTTACGGGATTTTTATGGTATTGATACCCCCCAAATTTTCCCACTACAAATACTAAGATGCTAGATGCAATAAAACTAATACTCTTAATAGAAGAGTTTGGAAGAAAGAAGGAGAAATGAGCAGAGTTGCTAAATGGAAGAGAGAATTGTGAGCCATGATGGTAATCCTGTGGACTAACATGGCAGGAGGTAAGGGCTTCAGTGGGCTGGGGCCGTGCTTATGGTCTCAGGAATACAGGGGCTTTCGTTTTCATACTTAACAGAGATCCAGAAGACAAGGCCTAGGAAATGGTGGAGGGAGGTGTTGGGTTGAGACAGAACCTCTCATATAAATTCAGGCTCCCTTCAGTAACTTGGTAGTCTGAAAATAATCTGCACACAAACACAAAGAGAAAACAAGGAAGCTTATCTACGTAGGCCTCAGTGTAGGGTGGAAAATAAGCTTCCCTAGGGAATTTATAATCACAGACACGTACCTCACATCAGTTCAGGGTCCAAACTGCATGGCCCTAAAACTTCCATGTCCAGATGTCAACATCTTCCCAGCAGAATCAAACTTAGAATGAATCTGGTGTGATGAGGCCTCATCTCAGAGTGCTTCTAGATCAGGGATGTCCAATGCATGCACCACTATGGCTATGAATGTGCCCAACACAAAATCACAGACTTACGTAAAACATTGAGACTTTTTGGTGATTTTTTTGGTGGAACTCAGTTGTATGGTTGTCAAGCATGAACTTTGTAGATCATAACATCACTTCACAATGTCATGTAAAAGAAACATACATAAGCTGTCACTGTTTATATGCACACATGGCTTCAGTTTTACAGCAGTGTGTGGCTTCCAGTGTGGTATCTTCCCATTGCGGACACCCAGAGGTGTTACATGTGCTCATGGTGACTTAGCACGGCAGCGATTATCAATAATATTTCAACTTACCACTGCAACATCAGGTATTGAATGTTATGCAGAAGTCAGGTAAGCCTTCTTATTTCATCATTTAGGGTACTTAGACACCTGAGAGCTGCCTCACACATCTCTGGTCCTGCTTTACAACCTGCCTCCACCTTGCCTGCATTAGCTGAGATGTGGAAGGGCCCAAACCTTGCTTTCTATTTTTCTTTCAGTTAATTTTCATAGTAAAAGTAAATACAATTGCTTATCTATTATTATTTTTTAAATCCCAGCATAGCTTCTACAATGTCTGAAAAGAGAACAGAACCCTCCCCCCCCCCAAAAAAAAAAAAAGAAAAGTGATAGATGAAGGAGAATTATTCCATGAAAAGTAGACAGATGATCACTTTTGTGTCGAGGCAAATAGTAAGGCATTCTGCTGAATTTGTAGAGAATTTGTGCAAGTTTTCAGAGACTATAATTGGAAAAGGCATTATATGCAAAAACATGCTGCCAAATTTGATGCGTATGAAGGATTGTGCCGTAAGGACAAAATAGCAGAGCTGAAAAAAAGTCTGTCTTCTCAACAATTTTTTTTTTTTAAGTTACAGCTTAGATGGAGTTAACTGTAAAAGTTGGTTATGTGGTAACATATTTATTAGCAAAAACGTCAGAACCATTTACTAATGATGAGTTTATTAGGCAATGTAGGGAAAGCATGGCAGATGTAATTTGCCCTGAAACAAAATGGGGATATTTCTAAAATCAGTTTTTCTCACCAGACGATAGCCAGGAAAACTAAAGAAATTGGAATATCTAATCAAAGAAGTTTGGAAAGTAAGCTGCTAAATGTTAAACTTTATGCTTTGGTGATGGATGACAG
This sequence comes from Loris lydekkerianus, assembly GCA_963574355.1. Taxonomy (NCBI): domain Eukaryota; kingdom Metazoa; phylum Chordata; class Mammalia; order Primates; family Lorisidae; genus Loris; species Loris lydekkerianus. Next base: position 18,975 of record CAUYPK010008117.1, on the reverse strand, counting down.
CCCTGACTCTACAAATATGGCTCAACTTGCCATTTTTATTAGAAGTATTGATGACAAATGTCACTGAAGAAATGGCTTCTTTAGTGCCATTGAAAGACACACTAAATCAATAGATTTATACAAAGCAGTAAAATATATGCTTAAGCAATTTTCTTTGTCCACTGTCAACATATCTGGCGCAGTTACTGATGGTGCCCCGGGGATGGTAGGTAAAAGAAGAGAGACTTGTAAAATTAATTGAAGATGGTGCAATTCCCACCTAAAACTCATGTTTGATTAGGTATCATTGCAGGGTAATCAAGAAAATTTATGCACAAAAGCTTTAAAAATGGATAATGTCATGTAAACTGTCATCAAGACCGTGAATTTCATAAAGGCCATGGGATTGCATCATTGCCAATTCCAGGAATTCCTTAAAGGTATTGATGTTGATTATGGTGACATTGCTTACTTTTAGTAAGTAAGATGGCTAAGCCAAGACCAAAAGGTTCAAAAGATTTTATGATTTCTAACTTACTTTATGATATGCTATCAAGACATTTATGGTATCAAAAACCAAATTTGTGCCAGAACTTGATGATAAAAACTGGCTTACAGATTTAGTATTTTTGGTGGATTTAATTGCTCATTTAAATAAGTTAAACATGCACCTTCAAGGTGAAAATCAACTTCTCAATACGATGTTTCAAACCATAACAGCATTCCAAATGAAACTGAAATTATGGGAAGCTCAAATTAAGGCAAACAATTTTATCCATTTTGACATATTGGCTAAACATAGTCCTGTGTACAAGGGAAAAATATGCAGCCTTACTTTTCAATTTAATATAAGAATTTTAAAACAGATTTCAAGATTTCCAGAAAATAATCAATATTTTTCTGTACTTGTGAATTCTTTCTCAGTAGACACAAAAAATTAGGTTGGACAATTAAGCTTGCCAACTTATCCTAGAAAAAGTGCTATAGACCTCATTGCTGAAAATCACTAGGGTCACCACGTGGCCAAGGACAGTATTTTGAAGGTGACAAACTTTTTCTGTATTAATGATCACAACCTTGGGACCTGCTCAATGATTTTAAAAGACTCTCTGAATGTGTCACTGCATAATTAGGATTATTATGTGGAGATTTCTTTCTTTATCTGTGTGGTGGAGATCATAAAAATTATGGACAAACTTTTGGTTGTTGTTGTTTGTCAGTTTTTGTATTTAATGTGTGACCTAAGACAACTCTTCTTCTTCCAATGTGGCCCAGAAAAGCCAAAATGTTGGACACTCTGTGAAGAAGCCTACTAAAGATGAACTCACCATTCATAATTACAAAACACACAAGAAAATAATCCAACTCGGGAGATTTAGAAAAAGGTAAATGTAGCAGAATTATACTTTAAGGAATTTTAGATATTAGAATGATCAAAGGGAAAAGATAAGATACATATGGCTTAAAATTATTAAAATTAGGTCAGACACTGGGGTTCATGCCTGTAATCCTAGCAAACTGGGAGGCCAAGGCAGGAGAATTGTTTGAGGTCAGGAGTTAGAGCAGTCTGAATAAGACCCCATCTCTACCCAAAATAAAAAACTGAGCGGGGCATGGTGGCACACAGGTATAGTCCCAGGTACTTGGGGGACTGAGGCATGAAGATTGCATGAACTCAGGAAGTTGAAGTTGCAGTGGGCTCAAATGATGCTACTGCACTGTAGCCCAGGTGACACTCTGGCCTCTGTTTTAAGAAAAAAAAAAAAAAAATCTCAACTAAAAAAAAAGAAATAAAAAACATTAAAACAAGATATAGATATGAAAAAGAATTAATTAGTAGTTCTAGAAATATAAAATATAATTCTTGAAGAGCAACCAATGGTTTTAAGGACATATTAGATACAGCTTAGAGGAAATTCAAATTCATTGCTAGCTCCAAGGTTATGAAGACATACGTATATATAAAGTATATATGCATGTCTAATATGCTTATAACTATATGCTTATATTGTTTCTTTATTAATAGATACACAAACACATACTCAAATATTAGAATAAAAAGTGTTTCTTAGAATAAGAATTTTGGAGAGACACAGAAGAGAGAATGAGAGAAACTTTACCTATTAAAACAGATTCCCTACAAAGAAATGATAATGAGATCAGCAACAGACTTTTCAATAGCAACATATTGGGAAAAATATCTGTAAAATGTTGAGAGAAAATAACTATCAAGCAACAATCCTATATTCATATGTATTTCATATCCTATACCTATGTCATTCAAGAATGAGGTCAAATACAAATACTTCTTTCCTGATAAAGAATGAGAAATTATGACTGACAGGACTTTGTTGAAAAAACAACATTTTCATCCTTCCTTCAACCCTAAGACCCCCTTCTTCTCATGTCCTTGGACATGAGAATGCTCCCAGTTCTCCAGCCTTTGAACCCCAAGAGTTGCACCAGAGGCACTTCCTGGGTTTTCAGGCCTGAAACTGAGAGTTGCAAGAACCAATAGAAAAAAATTGAACCCAGGAAAGAATAATGTGTAAGAGCAATAGTAAAAAATCAAATAGCAAACATGTAGATAAATCTAAGGAAGGCTTTCTGAATAAAACCAAAATGGAGCATTACTTAACTTTATAATAGTTATTTCTGAGGAGAGGAAGGCAAAACTGGGTAATTCAACCCTATGTTTTCTTTCTTAAAGTTGAATAGTGTGCAGAAGCTATGATTCTCTAACTCTTGACTTCTTTTTGTGTGTCTTAAATATACTGTAAGAATTTTAGAAATAAATAAGTTGCATATACCTAAAAAGTGGTGTGGGTATAATGCTCTGAAAAATGGTAACATAATACAGATTATATGTCATTATATTCTTGTATTGTTTAGAAGGAGCATAAACATGTTCATTAACCTCAGGCCTTACAAAACCAGGGTAAAAGAACAGAGGTAAAATATACCTAAATAAAAATATTTCTAAATAAGAAGAAATTTTTAAAAAGTACATTGACCTAAAAAAGAACAAAAAAGGAGGAAGACAAAAGGATGGTAAACAGAAACACAAAATATGATGTGGAAGTAAGCTCAAATATATGAATCATTATAGTAAATGTTACTATGAGCACTTAAATCTTGTCAGCTAAAATAGATATTGAATAATCAAATTGTAAAAATTCAGATAAATAATGTTTACTAAAAACACATCCAAACCTTAAGGGCATAGAAAGTTTGAAAGTAGAAAGTTCTAGGAAAGAAACACCAGGCAAATACTAACTGACCTGGGAGAGAGGGGCAATGTTTCTATACTAGCATCAGAAAATAATAGACTTTAGGGCAAAAACCACTATTGAAGAATTGTTAAGAATAATGGTGGTTAGTAAATAATTTTAAAAGGAGTAAGTAGACTGGTAGACATAGTAATTCTCAACTTCTATGCACCAAATAACATACATTCAAAGTATATGAAGCATGGGTGGCACTTGTAGCTCAAGAGGCTAAGTCGCCAGCCACATATACCAGAGCTGTGGGGTTCGAATCTTGCCCGAGCCTGCCAAACAATGACAACTACAACCAAAAAATAGCCAGGCATTGTAGCGGGCACCTGTACTCCCAGCTACTCGGGAAGCTGAGGCAAGAGAATCACTTAAGCCCAGGAGTTGGAGCACTCTACCCAGGGTGATAGCTTGAGGCTCTATCTCAAAAAAAAAGAAGAGAAAGAAAGAAAGAAAGAAAGAAAGAAAGAAAGAAAGAAAGAAAGAAAGAAAGAAAGAAAGAAAGAAAGAAAGAAAAGCATATGAAGCAGAAATTGATCTAATTGTGAGGCATCGTGGTGAAAAATGTTTGACTTTCTGCTCTTCAGGAGCAGTCAGTAGCAGAGAAGTGGTGTAGGGTACACAGGTAGCCAGTCTGAGAGTACCTCTGTTTTCTTGACATCCCCGAGGTCTCTAAATGAGACATATAGCTTCTAAAGGCCCCCAAAGCTGGGAGATGTTTAGCCTGAGATTCCTCACACTGGTATAGCAAGGTTAGGCTTAGAGTTAGGGTAGGTTTGGAACAATGAATAAGGGCCAGACGGAATGGAGGCATCTTGGAGACTTGTGTGAATTGACACTGGGGGGCCAGAATGAGCAGCATATCTTTCAGTGAATGTCAGTATGAATAGACGATGGCTCTAATCCTAGCCCCTTGTTTCTTTATATACTGCCCTTGAACATAGTTCCAAAAATATCCCAATGGCTCTTTTATAAGTTATTGAATGGCTGAATGAATGGGTGGATGTGTGAATAATAAAGGGACACCCCTAAAGTACATCAATGTAAAAATTATTGTATTTCAGGATGTCACCTGGGAAAGCTACCTAGTGATAGGCCCGTCCTTGCAATGCTTTCCAAGATCAGTTGCCACTAAGGGTGAGAGAAAGATGGGTTCTTACATGCTTTCCACATGCACCTGATAAACAAGTGGCTTTGCAAAGTAGTGCATTAAAACAAATGTCATTAAGAGGTCCAGAAACTGAAAAGTGTTTTTAAAAGACATGTCTTCTGAGTTTACTTGTTTACTGGAAAAAAATATGGGGCATTTGGATTATTTTCTGTACTGTTTGGAATCTTCTCTTTTTATCTTGACCTTTCTGAGTTTTTATTTGGATACTTTGGGAGATCTTGGTGGAAGCAAATTTGTAATTCTAAAGCAGTCTACAAATGTACACTCACACAGCATAACCAAACTACAACTTTATGCAGATTTTCCCCTCTGTCTTAGATTCTGCAGTTCTTAAGGGAAAATGTGAATGCAATGGCATGTCACAACTGCTATTAGAGAAGTCCAAGGGGAAAGAACACAACACACTGATCAACCTTGGCAGTCTCCACATACAGCATGATTATATTGTAATACTGTTTGATGCAATCATATGTTTGATCAGTTTCAAGAGATGAACATCACCTCACTTCAAACAATATGATATGGTCTCATTGTATGGAATTATGGCTGCTGTCAATCAGCATATGGCACAACCCTTAAAGTGCCATCTTTGGGGAATGTTATAAAAATGATTGTAACACTCGCATTAATTAGTAAGTTTTTGCACTAAACCCAAGCAAAACCTGTTAAGACAATGTATCTGCTCTATCTGTTCATTTCTGTTATGATAGTAACATGTATATAACTGGTACATGCATACCCTTAGCTGATTAGCTCAACTTATTAGAAGAGAATGCTAACAAAAATGCTATCATGAATAGGAGTCCTTCTAGGTGAATCAGTAAGCTATTTCCTGTGTTTTGTTTCATGATTTCAAAACATAGCTACCTTGAACCAACTATCTTGTCAAAATGTCAAGCCTGCAGGAAGAAGGGAAGACATTACAACAAAACAAACTCAAAATTTAAGCTCAGTGAATGACAAATAAATGGCATTTAGAGGTGATAAATACAGAAGTAGAGTCTTTGGGATGTTATTAATCTCACTCTGTCAAGGTTAACAGATACAGCATTTTGAGAAAATAAGAATTATGATCTTTTCTCACATTGGCTAGGGAAGATTCCTCCCTCTTATATGAAGCTGTATTTATTTGTTATTCACTATCATCTTTGTCTTGGATTTTGCCATCATCCTTTAGTAAGGAATATTATTTTGATTTTTCCCAACGTATGTGTAATTTGAGAGATTACTGCTTCAACATAACACCTACTACTTTGCATGTTTTCCCAAGGTGGCTCAACCTCCTCAGATTCAACCATGTCTTGTCCCCAATGCACATATCACTGAAATATCGCCAGTCATTCCCTGAGGAATTCCTCTTCCATCATATATCCTGGCATTCTCCTTCCCACTTTTTTTTCAGAATAATATACTCCATTTATCAACTGGGCAGTCACTTCTGTGGTAGGCAGACTTCTGAGATGGCCACCATTTACCCCTGCCTCCTAATATACATAACCTTGTGTAATCCCCTCCCTTTAAATGTGGGCTGGACCTAGTGACTTGCTGCTAATGAGTAGGATATGGCCAAAGTTATCAGATGTCACTTCCATAATTAGGTTATAAAAGACTATCACTTCAGTCTTGCTAACAGAGCCTCCCTCTTGCTGGCTTTGATGACTCACCTTTTCATATTGGAAAGCCCCATGTAGCAAGGAACTGAGGGAATGCCTCTGGCCAGCAGCCAACAAGGCAGTAAGACTCTCATTCCAATAGCCTGTGAGGAACTGAGTCCTGTGGAGCACCACTGAGTAAACATGGGAGGGTATCCTCCTCAGTTGATCTTGATGTGACTGTGCTACCAGCTGCCATCTGAATCACAGCCCTGCTAGACACCCTAAAGCAGAGAACTCTGCTGAGCTGTACCCAGATTCCAAGTCACAGAACTACAGAGTAATACACATGGTGTGTTGTTTGGGTTTATTTGTTACGCAGCAATAGATAACTAATACACCTACATCATCCCTAAGTCCTTTTGAGGACTGGTTCCAGGACGTCTATAGACACCAAAATCCATGGTTGGTCAAGTCTGTTATCTAAAATGGCCCAGTAAATGCATATAACCTATACACATCCCCCAGACACTTTAAATCATGTCTAGATTACTTATAAAATCTAATAAAATGTAAATGCCATTATGTTTATGTTATGCTATATTGTTTTTGAATTTAGTTTGTTTCTTATTGTTGTATTTTAAAGTTTATTTTTTAATATTTTCTTTTATTTTTAGCCTTTTAATTTTCATTGCTTAAACAAACTTCATCTTAGGGTGGCAACTGTGGCTCAAAGGAGTAGTAGGGCGCCGGCCCCATATGCTGGAGGTGGTGAGTTCAAGCCCAGCCTTGGCCAGAAACTGCCAAAAAACGAAAACAAACAAACAAAAAATAAATAAATAAAATAAACTTCATCTTAGACCGGGCATGGTGGCTCACGCCTTTTATCCCAGCACTTGGGAGGCTAAGGTGGGTTAATTGCCTAAACTCACAGGTTCAAGATCAGCCTGAGACAGAGCAAGACCTCATCTCTAAAAGTAGCTGGACATTGGGGCAGGCACCTATAGCCCCAGCTACTTGGGAGGCTGAGGCAAAAGAATTGCTTGAGCCCTAGAGTTTGAGGTTGCTGTGAGCTGTGACATCACAGCACTGTACCAATGGTGATAAAGTGAGATTCTGTTTAAAAAACAAACAAACAAAAAGAACTCTTTTCTTTTTTTTTGCACTTTTTGGCCAGGGCTGGGTGAACCTGCCACCTCTGGTATATGGGGCTGGAACCCTACTCCTTGAGCCACAGGCGCTACCCCAAACCTCTTCGTTTTCTTATTTAGCTTTCTGACTCTGTGCTTGTGCCTTCAACACTTTCACAATGATTTTCTGCTCCTTGATAAGGAAAGCACACTTGATCCTGTCACAAACACATTGAGCACACACAGAACCCCCATTGGTCCTGTTGACATGTTTTTTAATTTTTTACTAACTCATAAGAGTTTTAGGTCTCACAGCATGAACCCCTCAATGTCTGCCTGGGCACATGCCACATGCAGATCTTGGTGTTTCCCCAACCTTTTCAGTATAAAAGTAAATAACGCTCTTCCCAGAGGTTGGGGACAGCCTGGTTTGTTAGAGGCTGCACTGTAAGAAAGCCTTCAACAATATGACAGTATGTCAAATGCTGCACCATTCTGAGTGCTTCTAGTCTGTGTCCCCGGAAGCAATTTGTTGAATATTTTCTATCCATAGCTGTTTGAATCTGTAAATGCAGAACCCTGGATACAGAAGGCTGACTGCACCAACTCATTGGAACACCCTTGGACCTCACCACACTTCTTTTTGTAACAACTAGAAAATAGTGCAGTAGGGCTAGACCTTTCACACTTTTGTCTTTAGAATACAGAACAGTTTATACTACTGGCAGGTTTTGTGCAAATGCTGACCAGGTCCACAAAGACATATATGCACTTCCTGTGACCTTCCCATAAAGATCCTACTATCATTCACAGGCAAGACACTGACCAGTGTTTAGTCTTTTGGTTAGGATTGTAAAGCTTTCAAGTATAAAGGTGTTATTGCTTTTTCCAGGGCTCATTTTGGCACACGTTGATACACATGGACTAAGGTCATACAGAATGCTTTTTGTTCATGGCACCAATGCCACATTCTCAAAATATCTGTCTTGTTTTATAAATTCTTTCTCGTTTCTAGTCTTTGTGGTCGAATTGTTGACAACCTTATGAGAATTCTTCACAAAAAACAAAACTAGAGGTAGGTTGTTTTATTACTATAGCTATGACAATTTGAAGAGTAAGTACTACGGCAGGGCTATATAATTTGTGGAACATTTTATTATTTACTCAATTATCTACATTAATAGAGAATAGTGATGAAAAGTATTTATAGCAGCCAAACATTTTTATTTTGTGGTTTGACATATATTCAATTTCTCCTGGGTGTTTTTACTTACACGTATGGTCTTGCTATTTCTTTGATTCCTGTCTACTGCTGTGCCTGAGACAACCCAGTCAGGTGTTGGGTAAGACACAATAGTTGATTTGGTACCTGACAGGTTCCCCGGGTAGGCCAGTTCTGGTTTATCAAGAATTTATTTATTTAACAGTTCTCAAGTAACCTAAGATTTAAAACTACAATGGGGAAAAAAGAGATTTTTTTCCTTATTAGATTAACAAATATTTTTAAAAGGAATTATATCCCATTTTGATTACATGGAAAACGGCTCATGCACAGTTGGTGGGAGTGTAAATTGGCACAACCTTTTTGAAGAGCAAATTAACAAACTACTTCAACATTTTAAGTCCATTTCATGTCTGGGAATTTATGCCAAGAAAATAAATCTGAACTTGCAAAGATGTTAAAAGATTTTTATTAAAGCACTGTTTATAAGAATAAAAAATTAATGCAACCTACGTATCTGTCAATAGATTAAATACGTTGCGAATTATACAAAATAAAGGTTGCTATGGCCAGTTAAGGAGAAACAGTTGTACCTTGGAGAAATATCAGCAATATGTCATTAAATTTTTAGTTAATATTAACTATACACATACATTATTGTTCCAATTTTGTTTTAAAAAATGCCAGCCATGTACATGCATGGATAAACAACCTTCACCAAATCATTAAAACTAGTTTACTCTAATAGAGAAATTATTGTGAGATATTTGAATATTTTGCAGTGAGCATGTATTATTTATTAGTCAGAAAAGAGCTATTTTCACTTTGAAAAAATTCTAGATATTAATTTTTGTCTTTTCTCATTTGGACACTGAAAAAAAATTCAATACATAATCATCCTTTTCATTTCGTTCTCCACTTGCTCATCTATTTTTTATTCATTAGCTCAGTTAGCATTTATTAAGCAATGATCGTGTGTCCAAAGCCTTGGTAGTCACTGAGGAAACAATGATAACCAAGACGGTCTCTGACTGTAATGAAAAAGACAAGTAAATTTCACATGAAATACAGTTTATAGATCCTCTGTTAGAGTAGATGCTGGAAAAGGTGGCATCACAGAGGAGAGAACGATCAATTTAAAATTATGGAACAATTCATGACACTGTGTGTCGTCTTTGCAGGTGTGGCGTCCACTACAACAGCAGTTCTCAATCTGGGGGTCGAATGACCCTTTCACAGGGCTTGCCTAAGACCATCCTGCATATCAGATGTTTACATTACGATTCAGAACAAAGCAAAATTACAGTTATGAATTAGCAATGAAAATAATTTTATGGTTGGGGGTCACCACACCATGAGGAACTGTATTAAAGGGTCACGGCATCAGGAAGGTTGAGAACCACTGCACTACAAGATTATAACTTTCTCAAGACTGATTTCATAGCATGTACTTTTATCCAAGAATCTTGCTGATGGTGTACCAAATATTCAAAAAATACCTCCACGTTCGTGGTAATCATTGCTAGAGTAGTGCTTTTGGAACTTTTGAAATTTAGGACTCACTTTCAAATACTACAGTAGCAGTAGCACGTTGGAATGGAGTTAAAAAGTCAAAGCACACTGCACAAGTGAGCAATGACGATAGGCACAGTAAAGTCTCAGTGTATTTATGAAAGTGTGCAGAGTACTCCAGATAAGCTGGTCCCAGTTCCCACTGAGGAGAAGATGATGTTTGAGTGATGTTTGAGACAATGTTTGAGGATGTTCATAGGTTAACTATATTCATATGAACATACATGTAATTCATATAGAATATATGTGTAAGTACACTTACAGAATGCATACCTATCTTAATATATACATGACTGGAAAACTAAGATTTAGTAACTACGCACACCTTTTATTACTGGTTTGAAGTTTTTTTACTTAACACAAAAAGCAAAATGGATGGTGGAGCGCCTATCCAAGTCAACCTTCCATCCAGATAGACATCAATCAAAGCTAATGAAACAGCTAAACACTGACTAAGGTTTGAGGATGCACCTGTGCTGGGTGGGGTGCTGGCCCTGGTGTTTTAGCAGAGACTGTGGATGGAGAATTGTCGCACATATAATGCTTCTGTTTGCTTTCAGTGGAGTTAATCAGTTGGTGTCATCGATTTGTAAGTGATTGCTGGTACTTGGAAAAAATTTATTGGGATAGTTCATTCAGAGAATACTTGCCCCCTTTCTGAAGGTTTTCGTACTTTACCCACAGAGAACCATGTGATGGCATGGCTCCTTTTCTCACTGTCCTGTCATTAGTCAGATGGCACACACAGAAAGAGGAAAAGAGCTAGAAAAAGACAAGTCAAAGATAGCCAGCTAAAGAGCAAAGGAGAGAAAAGAGCTGAAAATTAGGAGTAAAAGTACCTCAGTCTCTCATCTGTCAACATGAAAATGTCAGGACATGGGCTGTCAATAATGACCACTTGGAAAAAGAGTTCTCTGGGATGGATGCAGCTGTGTGTGACTTAAACTCTAATTAGATTCTGCAATCTGTGAGGTTGGGGGGACACCATTCAGATGAAAAGTCTCTGGGCTTGAATTGGGCACTGTAGGCTCTATCCAGTTCGAGCTTTCTTTAAATGGCTGTGCAATCAAGAGCATCGTATATGACCTACCAAGTGTGCTTTAGTATCCCCATTTATTTAAAAAAAAAAAAAAAAAAAAAGGAAATAGGACTGGGTGCAATGGCTCACAGTTGTAATCCTAGCACTCTGGGAGGTCAAGGTGGGTGGGTTGCCTGAGCTCAGGAGTTTGAGACCAGCCTGAGCAAGAGTGAGACCCCGTTTCTAAAAAATAGCAGGGTGTTGTAACAGGCGCCCATAGTCCCAGCTACTTGGGAGACTGAGGCAAGAGAATCACTTGAGCCCAGGAGTTTGAGGCTGCTGTCTCAAAAAAGGGTTGTGAGACTTGATCATAAAAAAAAAAAGAAAGGTCAATAAATTTAAAAGGAAACCGTGTGTAACCTGCCCATCCCACATGCCTAATGAGAAACTGTGAGAAAGGCTGAGTCCACAAAGGTGCTCTGAAGGAGTCAAAACAACTGCAACGTTCAGATGTTAGAACCAAATGAAGTTTATCCCCCCCACACACACCTTTAATGAACGATTTCAGTTAATGAAAGTGTGTGTCTTGCCAAGGAATAGATTGGTATTAATTATAAAATTGCATTATAATTAATGCACTCATTAATGACCTACCAATCAATATCAATTGAAAGTGTATTATTTTAAGGAGGATGGGCAATTAGCAGTTTGACACCACGAAAAAGAGAAAGAGATAACCAACTGACTGATGGCGCCTCTCAAGTTTCACTTTAATTTCTTTTAAAAGTATCTTCCTTAGGAGTGAGTTTAGATGCACATCACTCTTTTTCCTTTCAGAAAATGAATATATATGTTGCTTAAAAAGCATATCAGAACGACAAGGAATGAAGTCTGGCATATGTAGCCCGAAATAAGCACATCTTCTAAATGGGCTGGATGGTATGGTGCGCGTCCTACTCTCTCACGCAATAATGTAACTGGATTGCTCTTTAAATTAAGTGAATTTGTATGTCCGCTTTCTCTTAATGGAATCAGTTTTGATATACTCTTTGTTCGTGCTGTTACCAGCTTCAGTCTAAGGGTTCTTTGTATTAACTTTTTAAAGTTACATTACAAAGAGGTTTTAAGATTTCCCAATAGGCTTTTATTTAACCAAAGCTTTTGATCTCAGACCTGCTGTGGCCTAGTGAAATCCTTACCAATTCTCCAGTAACTCCTCACTATTGGAATTTGAAAAGACCCACCTGAAAGATTTAACTCCCTTTACGGTCTCAGCCACCCTTCAGAACACTCCATTCAAGCAGACAGGGAGGGGCTCTGGTGGACGCTTTGTGATCTCTAAGCAGCCTGAGGTGTCCTTTGCAGAAGTTGTACTCCCGAGGAAATAAAAATCAGGAGGACACAGACCTATGTACCTTATTTCCTGCTATCTTCAGTTAAAGGGGGATTGCAGGGGGTCTGCTTAACATCCTTTGCTACCTAAATACCTTTTGGACATGGAAACTCAATAAAAGAACTTTCATTGCATCCATTACCCTACTGTGGTGCATAACAAATGAGATTTAAAAGGCTACTTTTTTTACCCTTACAGCTATTTCCATCATTTTCTTTAAAATTTCAATTTAGTGTCTAGTGACAGAATGTTCTACAATGCACTTTAAAACTCTATAATGCCAATTATGGTAACTGAACATTATTTCCAAAGAATTGGGTTTATGTTATTATATCTAAATTGTGGTTTAAAACATCAGGTTAAGAGAGAAGTAGAGTGTTGCTTACACTTCAAAGATGTTAAATAGAAAAATATATAAAACAAATACTGCTTTTGGACATTTTTTTAAAAATGTAAATATGCATTAATTTTGTATGTAGCCCCAAACTCTCATTTATAATATTTAAATGTCTTTGTTTATTTTATTTGAAAACTCCATTGTGCAGAGATTTTAGAACATGTAAACAATAGTTAGCTTGCAAAGCAAATAAAACTTTGGAAAGAATACAGTATTTGCTGCTACATGTGGGAAGAACAGAGTTACCTATGGACCATTTCTCTTATATAAATATTTATCTTTACTTTTCTATTAATGCAATGTAAAAACTCTTCATTATTTAAGAATGCTTTGTCAGACACCATGTTGGTAAAGAGAAATTGACATATTCGTATGTTGCTGTCATTGTATCAGATGTTATTATCCCTGACAAAGCCTCAGATTAGCTTCATATCAAAGAACTAGAAAGAATTATTTATGTAAGTACTTCCAGAAGCTGTAAAATACTTGCCATTTGGGGCTCACTAACATTTAAGGGTACACTCTCTTCCCTGTACATGTACCCTGAATCATTAGATCTTCGAAGCTTTTGGTGTCAGGATGTTTTCACCCTTGTGGGCTGTGGTGTAACTACAGAAAAGTAGCCTTAGCAATCTCAGATCTGAATCTGTGGTAGAGCTGTCAGACAATGTTTTCAGTTTAGGTTTAAGAAATAATGTCACCACACCTGTGTAACATAATTGTTCCATATCTTGGTTTATTAATCTCCATAAACCTTAGTTACACATCTGATTTGTTGAAGTTAATGAATAGCTACCTAATGAGATTTTGTTTCCTGCTTTTAATAATAATTGATCATAGGAAGATAAGATGCTATAAATTCTTTCTCTGGAGAAAGAGGGCTCAAAAACTTGCAGAACTGTGAAAATGGTGGGAATGATAAAAAGAAAAGGTTTCTGATTTTTACGTATAATACAAATGTTAATTAAGATGTGTTGCTGTAATCCTTTGCTTCTCCTGAAAAAAAAAAGTATGCATTTTTTATGTGTGGGCAAAGGGTTTAATAATGTATTTCTCATAATCCAAAATTTTCTCTCATCTCTCTTACTCATAGCATAAATAGTTACAATTTTGGGGATGATACCTGTAATACCTATCACCTTTGATTCAAAAATTATACTTTCATAAAGGTAACCTCTAGAAATACTCACAAAATTGCTGTACTTAGAAGAATTTCATTAGAGCATTTCATGTGAGAAAAAAAATCATGACCAATCTAAATGCCCATCAATATGGGATTGCTGATCAGATACTGATGATCCATGATAACAGTACTATTGTGATTTCATACTTATACATCACTGAGGACCAACTATTTAATTGATATGACAACCACTTCACATAGGTGTTATTTCACATATTATGGGTTTAGAAATCAAGTAACATGTCAAAGACACAGACACAGAATTACTAATGGGATTCGAGGATTCAAACCAAACTATGCCCTTTGATCTGCATGGCTGTGAACTTAGCCCCCTTACTACCCTGCCATTACAGTAAAATATTCAAAGAATGGGACACGGTAAACACCTGCAGATTTTCAGGATATATTATCATATATTTTTTAAAAATGAAATCACAAAGAAAAAGTATAGTATGTTGTCATTTTGGTAAAAATTAAATACATTTTGGAATACTTGGAAAAAAATTCTGAAGAATTATTTACCAGGTTGTTTACATGAGAGGTTCTGTGGGTGGGCATCTCAATTTCTATTTTATTTATTTCTGTAATGTTTAGATATTTTGTAGGGTAAAAAATAATAAAGATAGCTCTTTGAAATTTTAACATATAATTGGAGAATCAATAAAACCATGGAATTATTTTATTAACATATGTAGCGTTATTTTCAAAATCTTAAGTGCTGCTGGCAGTCAATTTGGCCTTTTATTTTTTAACAAAGCAGAAACAAATTATATCACAGAATTTTGATGCTATGGACATTAATTGTCAAGTCTGTTTTGAGGGAGGATGGTGTTCTGTGATAAAGAAAGCTACAATACTGAGAATTTCTATATAAGAAAAATTTGCAAGTGATTTAACTATTGAATAAAAGCACTGTTTTATCAATAGAGTTATACCTATTTTTATTTCACATTCCCTGTATCAGAACACAAATATTTATTTCTTAAATAAATATTTTTTTTTAATACTTTTTAGGGAAGGATTCTCTCAACCTATTATTATCTACATTTGCACTTACCAGCAGCCTACAAGGGCAAACACGGCATTCCAGGTTCCTAGGGAGGGAAAGTCCTGTGCATTGTATTCTGAAATGACAACTAATATTTGATATACTACTGGGTGAAACATTAGGTTTGGGTTGGCTCTAGCCTGACTTTTTGCATTTGGCATTGAACTAAATCAATCAGGGGTAATGCTTTCAAAAATTGTAATCCAGTGCTTTGCTTATGGATATCACATTATTTTAAAAGGTACTAGGGAACATTCCCAGGAATCAAGGGTTAGTCAAGGAAAGTGGCATCTAAGGGAGTGTGTCAGCCGAACAGAAAACTTGACCCAACACCAAGCTCATTGTCAGAATCACAGCTGCTGCATCAACCAATGAGACTGGAAGGGGGGCGGTGAGGAAGTCAGGTGCCGGGGCTGGACAGGCTGCATTCCAGATCCATTGGCAGTTGGCCCTTCAGCTGCTGTACAGCCCAGATAGGGGCCCAGGGGTGTAGAATCTGGTTTTGGATCATAGGAAGGGAGTGAAGAGACAACCATTATTCTCAACTGCAAGGTTGTCAAGTTAGTCCCGATAATATATGTATATTCAATGTGTATTCATGGGAAGATACATTGCCGTGCTCCAGGGGTTCTGTAGGGAAAGGGGGCACATGGAGAAAGCATGTAGCAGCTCTGGCATCACAATCTTCCTCCCTGCTCTTAGAAACTGTTTGTGGTGGTTCAGTTTCCTTTTAGCCTTTTGATTTCTGCAGGTAGCATGTCTTACTTGCTAAGTCTTGCAAAATATGGAGAGAGACATTAATATCAACCTTAAAGAGGAGGTGTGGTCACAAGGGACACGATACTCAGACTTTAAAAAGAAAATGGGTTTATGAATTTGGCTTTATTAACAGAGAGCTGTCATGTTCCTTTTCTTCAACTGAGAAAATAAGTGACCCAAAATAGAAAATAAATGACCCTTTCTGTGATTAGCAACTCACTGTGTTTGTTGAGTGTCAAGAATGCTGTTAGTAACTAATAAAAATTCATAATCATAGATCATCCTCCAAACAAAAATGAATAGACAGAGAATACATGTGTATGGCAAGTCTTCTGATGACACCCCTGCAGCTAAGGAGTTTGGGCCTGGCAGACTGTTGGAAATGTGGACAAAGAAATATGGTTTGCTGAATATTGGGCTTGCTTTTTTATATTCCTCCCCAGATAATCAGGGAGGCCTCAAGGTTTATGTTATTGCCCTGTCACTTGGATGCTGAGACTTGGTATAACAACTTTATGAAAATTTCTTTTATTGATAAAAACACCAGTCCACTGCAGTGAATAGCACCCACTGTGGTACCCTGAACATAGTATGTTCTCATGTTCTCAATAAATACTTGTTAACTTCAGTAATAGTCATGAGGGGCTGTGAGACATCATGAGGAGTATAAAAAGCGATTGTAATTTCTTGCCATTTATTTATATACAGGGTGGCCATAAAGTCCTTTAAATAGTTGACTATTTTAAATTGCACACAAACTTGATGGCCACCCTGTATTTTTAAAGATAATACTTTTTATTTTTTTCCAGCTCCACTGAAGTATAATTGACTATATCTATATCTATATATATATAGTATATATATATAGACTTCAGGTATAAGACATAATGCTTTAATATATAAATCTGACAATTAAGTTTATGAACTTGCTACCGTGTACTTCCATTGTCAGTACTGTACAAACAACTTGGTAAGGTTTTATAATCTTGGTATATCAGTGTCTCACAGTTATGTTTGTGTCAACGTGTGGTGATGCCTTGCTGAGTGGATGTTTTTGTGTACTGTTAGGAGGATGCTGGAGCTTGAATTAGAGCAACGAACAAACATTCATAAACTTCTTGTTACACTTGGCAAAAGTGGAATTGAAATCAGGCACATTAGTCCATGTGTATAGGGATAATGAAGAAAACCACAGTGTACAAATGAAATAAATGTTTTTTTCTGAGGAGAGAAAAGCATCACAGAGAGGTCAAGGTGACTAGTAACAAGCAGAACTGACAAAAACGTTGTAAAATTGTGCATCAAAATAGTCAGCTGACTGTAACAAGCATAGCAGACCAAGTAAACATCAGTAGGGAAAGAGAAAAATGTTAACTGAAAATTTTGGCCAGTAACTCATGGCTCTTGCATCACAACAATGTGCCAGCTCACATGGCACTGACTGTGAGGGAGTTTTTAGCCACTAAAAAAAATAATAGTATTGAACAGTATCCATACTCGCATGATCTGGCCCCTAATAACTTTTTTTTTCTTTACTTGAAGATAAAGAAAATATTAAAAGGAAAGTATTTTGATGATATTCAGTATATCAAGGGTAATAGGACAACAGCTTTGATGGTTATTCCAGAAAAAGAGTTCCAAAATTGCTTTATATGGTGGAGTAGGTATTGGTGTTGGTGCATAGCTTTCCAAGGGGAGTACTTTGAAGGTGACCATAGTGATATTCAGCAATGAGGCATGTAATACTTTTTCTAGGATGAGTTCACAAACTGAATTGTCAGACCTCATATACATTGGGAAATGATTACCACAATCAAGCTAATTAAAAATCTACCATCTCAGTTATCTGTGCGTGTGTGTGGTGAGACATGTGAGATCTGTTCTCTGAGCAAATTTTAAGCATGAAAAGCATTATTATTAACTATCATCACTATGCTAAGTATTAGGTCTCCAGAACTTATTCATTTAATAACTGAAGGTTTGTAACCATTGACCAATATCTCCCCCTTTTCCTCCAGTTTTTATCTTTTAATGGGAGATATGGAAGGTACAGAACAAATACAAATTAAATATAATAGAAATATACTAACATATTTATAACTTATCATAAATAAGTTATCATATACTTACTCATAAATAAGAGGCATATGTAGTGGCTAGAGGTTAAGTTTCCAAAGTGGTTCTGATGGAAGAGACAGATAATAGGTAACATTTATTAAACACTTAGTGTGGCCATAACAATGCCTTAGATGTATTAATTATTTCATTTAATTTTCACTACACCCTTAAAGTAGGTAATATTATTCTTTCTGTATTACATTACAGATAAGAAAAACAGGGCCCATATTGTCAAAATAATTGGCCAAAATTAGTAAGGAGGCAAGCCAAGGTCTACACCCAGATAATCTGGCTTGGTGGGGACACATAGGACATACAAAGACAGGAAAGAACAAGAACTTCCCAGTCATAAATTATGGTACCCTGAGCATTATTCAGCACAGCCACAGCTAAATGTTTAGGACTTAGTTGAGAACTAAAATGTCACTCAGGTAAGAGGGTACTTCTGGAACCCCACTTGTGTCTTTGTGTTGTTGAGGCTAAGAAAATGACAGCATTTTGGCATGCTGAATACTTGGAACTGGAGGAAACTGGAAGGTGTCAGAAGCTGAATCTCTCTGACTTCCTCCTGTCTCTTACAGTTCTTTCTCTCCCAAAGTGAACCATGGGAATGAATTTCTCTTTCCTCAAGGTGAGTCGTAGAAAATAGAGACTCTCTCCCCCAAAGCAAGGCATAAGACCTTGAGTTATTATTTGCCTTGCCCTTCTGTCTAGGAGGTGGCTGTAAGAGATTCCCTGACTGACTTTGTCAGGGAGTAGATGGTAAGTCACCCTTCCAGAGGGGGAGGAAGAAATGCTACACAGAGGGCCAGAAGGATCTGAACAGACAGGACTTGCTGGCTTTCCCCACTCAGCCTGTTACTATTAGATCATTCCCTTTGTTTTTTTTTTTTTTGTTTTTTTTTTTGGCAACATATACTGGTTTTATAGACCATTTGACACATTTTCATCACACTGGTTAACATAGCCTTCCTGGAATTTTCTTAGTTATTGTGTTAAGACATTTACATTCTACATTTACTAAGTTTCACATGTACCCTTGTAAGATGCACTGCAGGTGTAATCCCACCAATCACCCTCCCTCTGCCCACCTCCCCCCTCCCTCCCCTCCCTTTCCC
>CAUYPK010008116.1:0-52214 GCA_963574355.1 Loris lydekkerianus | reverse complement strand
AATTTTAAAACCAGATTATCAGAACTCATCACTTCTTGTTGTGGTATCTTGTGTCAGTGTCCAAAAAAATAAAGCATTGGATTCTGCTTCAGTCAGCCAACCCTAATGTATGCGAAGAAAGTTGATTCCTGTGTTCTTGAGTTCAGCCCCATGTTTCTCCCCAGATCTTTTTTTTTTTTTTTTTTTATTAAATCATAGCTGCGTACATTGATATGATCATGGGGCATCGTACACTAGCTTAATGTAGGGCTTTCACATGAAAGTTATAACCCAGTTACAACCTAAGAATAGGGGAAAGGGGGAAAAGGAGAGGAGGGAGGGGGGAGGTAGATGGAGGGAGGGGTACTGGTGGGATTACACCTGCGGGGCATCTTACTAGGGTGTATGTGAAACTTAGTAAAGTGGAATGTAAATGTCTTGGCACGGTAACTGGGAAAATGCCAGGAAGGCTATGTTAACTATTGTGATGAAAATGTGTCAAATGGTCTGTGAAGCTTTATTTATTTTAGAGTACGCATCTATCAATTAAAAGTTAGATAATGAGAAAGTAGTTTTCCTTAAGTAAATAAGAATTGCAGTTGCTGAATTATCTTATAAACATGTTTAAAATTATATACATGTTAAATAAGGCAGATATTTCATTATATATGTCTCCCTAAACAAATAGATCATATTTTGTATACAGGGTGGCCATACATTTTGTGTAGCACACAAACTTTATGACCACCCTGTAGTTACAAAAGATATAAATAGAATGCAAATATACGCTTATTGTATAATCAATGTATCCTTCTAACTCTGTTGCCATTTGGTATAACCAGAGCCAGGACACACTGCAGCTCATTCTCAACACACCTGGGACCCACCGTGGTCTCTACAAAGAAAATAAGGCACTTTGAAGGTTTTGTTGCCAAATAAAACTTCAATCTTCTCATTCAGACAAAAACCTACAATCACACTACCTTAAAAGCCTGCAGCTGGGTCTTTTGATAAATGATCCCAGTGAAGTTTTAAAATGGCCATTTTATAAAAACTTGGCCTGAACGGTCCGTAGCTCTGGAGAGATGCCTTTTTTTTTTTTTTTTTTTTTTTTAACAGAAAGAACCTATGAACTAAAGTGTCTTGTTAGGTATAGTTTATTTCAAAGACTTGAAAATTATAAAATATTGGAAAGTAATGGATTCAGCAGGAAATAAATGGAACTTAATTGCAAAGAAGTAATTTTTGATGTTTTCTTTAATAGTATTAAGCCATATTGTTCAAATATTGTTGTAAAGTCACATATATAATGAGGCTACTTAGGAGAAAAAAATGATAATAATAAAAATACAGAACTATATCACTGACTTTTATACTCACACCATTTAGCAAAACAACAGTGAAATTATAATACCAAATATTAAACATAACGAGGTATAAAATGACAACACGCCTCTTTCTGAAGAGCAAAATTAATCCTACAACAAATAAATTAGGCTAGAATTTGTTTTCCATTTATTACTTATTTCCCTATAATAGAATTTTTAATAGACACAGTGGCCTTAGTCTCAACAATTATTTCATCTTAACCACAATAACCATTTTATGAGAAATAAAATGTTAGTAATTTTCAAAGTAACCTTTAAAATGAGTCTATCTAACTAATAACGAAACACAATTGGAAAGCGTTCGTCAACATAGTATATTCAGTTACACTGTAGTGAAGGGAATACAGTCCCACACACAGTTTTTAACATTGTCTTATCAATATTAAAACTCAGTTACGGACTATGACAATTATTTTATACAAGGACAAGCAGCAATTAGGCCTAAAAACGCATTTTCATGCTCATGTTCTTTTTTTTTAAAATAAGAAAAACTTTAATTTTTAAAATCCTCCTACAGATCTGCATCATATAAGATCTTATTAATTACACGAAAAGCCCCTAACAGCAACTAAGCCAAAGTAGGAACAAATTCAATTCTTGATTACTTCAAAATTTTCACAACCCAAATTAATCTAATCCAGCATTTTGAAAAACAAAACAAACACATCATAAATACGGACAGCTGCTTGTTTTTCGTCCCCATTTCCCACTGGTCTTCATCTTACATAGCTACCTACAAATAGGGATCCCTTGATTGACCAGGAATTGTGATGATAATAAGTTATCATTTACCCATTCATTCTGCAAAGGAAAAGACTGGATTCCTATCACACTATTTAAATTCAGAGTCATTCCATCTTCTTTCCCTAAATATATTCTCTCTGAACCATCTGCCAAGATTCCTATAAAATCTGAAGCTGGGCCAGCAGACACACAAAATTAAACTTTATAACTACAGAATCACCCGGGAGCTTTCAGCTGCTCTCATAAGTATCCCAATCACAAAACTATAAATAGCATAATTCCTAGTGGCAAAATGGCAGCCTGGAAGTAAAGAAAATATAGGATTAATGATTACAACCTTTGAAGTCCAGAAGAAAGCCAAATTAGAGCATTCTCTTCCAAATTAGGGATGATATCAGATATTTAATTCCTCAGCTGTTACCATGGGACTATTTTTTAGGGAACCAAACCATATTATCTGCAAGTTGTGGGAAATATCGCATATTTAAGTTGCGTTTCAATCCATTTATGACTCAGAGGATCCCACAGAGTGAATTTGAATTTTTATTTTTATTTTTTAATTTTTATATATACATGTATTTATTAGCTTTCCATTTTTTTGCCTTCACAAAATTAAAAAAGCTTAAAATTTAATAACAATAACAATGTTTAAGATAAGAACTAGAAACAAAATCCTCATAAAGAACAAATGAACATAAATACATTCAGAAAAGACATCAGACAGTTGCTACACCGAAATATTAAGCAATAATAATAATAATGCAAAGAAAGTAACATTCACATTGTCAAATAAGAGTGTGTCTATTATAGAATGCTTTGACTCTGAGATTCAGTATGGAGTCATCAGTTAACTTCTTGTTATTATTTTTTTTAAGTCTCAAAAAAGTAGACAACTAATATTTATAAATAAAATTGAAAGATAATTTTGAAATTCCAGAGTGAATTTGAAAGCCAACACAGTATAGCACTGTTTGTCATTGGAAGTTTAAAATGGGATAAACTCCACATTTTTTGCTCCATTGAAACACTGGTTTGTGTTCATATTTGCAGAAAATGTAAATAAAATCGGCGTAATCCTGGGGGTCAAATGCCTAAGCTGATGCATTTTGTAAAAATCGGTGATTAGAAAGAGTGAAGGCTAAATTTTACTGAGAGAATAGCTTCACAAGTGCTGGATAAGTGAATGAACACTTGCATGGTTGAACAGAGAGAGGGAGAAAGGGATTATTTTAATTGCCCTACTACAACAGTACATATTTATATTAAATATTAGGTGCCCAGTACTTTATATTCTAAGCACTTTATATATGTAAACTCATTCAATTTTCTCTTTTCTTTTTTTTTTAATTTTTTGCCATTTTGGCCGCGACCAGGCTTAAACCCGCCACCCCCAGTATGTGGGGCCGGCACCCTGCTCCTTGAGCCACAGGTGCCTCTGTATTCAATTTTCTTTATATTCCTAGGAAGTAGAAATGATTATCATCCCTTTTTGAGGTATAGAAAAGTAATTTGTCCAAGTTTTGCCCACCAGGAATTAGCAGCCACTGCAATCTTGTTTCAGACTTTGAACCCTTATACATTACTCTGCAGAATAATGAAAGAATAGCTGATAATCGATGTGTTACACTTAATGTGTAATTTCTCATCAGATGATGCTAAAGATTATTCAGATTATCTCATTTTTCCTTTAAATATTTAATAGCATGGTGTTGTTCAATTTCCTTAGTGTTTTGATAGAATCTGGCTGCAGGAAAAAAATGTAAACAGTAAAAAAAGCCCATTCACAAGTTGGCAAAATGTTTTTTTCTCAAAAGAAGATAAATACATGAAAAATGTATAATTTTATACATGTATAAATTGTATATATACATGTATATAATGCATATAATTTTATACATTTATAAATTGTATATATACATGTATATAATGTAAAATGTATTAATTATAATGTATAATTAATTTTCAGGAAAATGCAAAAATCATAATGAGATGTCATATTACCACAGTCAGAATGGCCACATAATATTAAAAATTCCAAAAACAGGGCAATGTCTGTGGCTCAGTCAGTAAGGTGCCGGCCCCATATACTGAGAGTGGTGGGTTCAGTCCTGACCCCAGCCAAACTGTAACCAAAAATAGCCAGGCGTTGTGGCAGGCGCCTGTAGTCCCAGCTACTACTCTGTCTCCACAAAAAATTCCAAAAACAACAGATGCTGGTGCTGTTACAGTGAAAAGGGAAGGCTTATTCACTGCTGGTGGGAGTTTAAATTAGTATAATCTCTCTGAAAACAGGATGGAAATTCCTCAAAGCAGTGTGTGTGTGTGTGTGTGTGTGTGGTATTCCATGGCCATAAAAAGGAATTAAATGATAATCTTTTGTAGCAACTTATATGGAATTGGAGAACTATTATCCTAAGAGAAGTATCTCAAGAAAGGATAAACAAATATCATATGTTCTATTTATAAAAGAGAGCTAAAAGATGGGCATATATGATCATACAAAGAGCACTAGAAATTAAGAATAGGGAAGGTTGGGAGGATAAGTGATTTTAAAAAAATCTTTGTTGGATACAATGTACACTGCTCAGGTTATGGGCACAAAAAAACCACCCTAACTTCACAACTATACAATTCATCTATGTAACAGGAAACATTTATATGCCCTACATTTATAAAACTAACTAAAGAAATAAAGGTAAACAACATTATTTAACAAATATTAGGCAACTTTTTGTTATAATGTACTCATCATACGACATATAATTGTGCGTACTCTGAGCTGTTACTTAACACATTCACAGCCACTTTACCATAATACATCTAGATGATATATTTAGAATATAGGAGAGATCCCTTGTACACTTCTGTACTGTAGAACTTGAAACTTATCTTCTGAAATACCCTAAGTTAAATCATCCTCACAATCACTCATGGCACCTGTGTAAGAATGACCTTCGTGCCATACAGAACAGTTAGAGAACGAGGGATTCAGAAGGATTCTCTGCTCTTACAATGTAAAGTCATTTATCTCTACTCCTCAAAAATGCATATTTAAACAATTTGTGGCAAGTATTTTGTTACAGATAGCCATACATATTCTATATTTTATGTATATTTTATGAACGTAGATATTTCACGATTAATAATTAACCAATTGTGTTCTGGCAGGACACAGCAGGAATCTGAACTTTTTTCTCATTTCTGCCACGACATTCCGTTCCCCCAAATGCAAACTATCTCTTGTCCTGAAGTGTAAGAGGCTCACAAAGAGAAGAAAAAAGAAAGAGTGTTACTAATAACTCTCTTTTTACCCCTCTCCCTCCCTCCCTCCTTTCCTAAGATTACTGAAAAATTATCTTATCAGGGGACCGTGAGTTGTGCTATTGAAATCAGCCATTCCCCATGTCCAAGCCGATTGCTGTGAAACTAGGCACATTAAAATTAAATTGTTTGGGACAGGTATTGTGTACCACAAATATAGAAAATTGGACTATTCCTCTGAAAATCTATGTGCTGCACCCAGACTATCCCACTCTTTTTCTTTCTTACATATCCATGTGTTTATTAGGTTTCCACTTTCTGCCTTCACAAAATTAAAAAGGCTTAAAATGTAATAACAATAACAATGTTTAAGATAAGGACTAGAAACAAAAACCTCCTAAAGAATGAAGATAAATATATTCAGAAAATAAATGAGATGATTGCTTCATCAAAATATTAAGCAATAATAATAATGATGATGCAAGGAAAGTAACATTCACATTATCAAATAGGAGTATGTCTATCATAGAATGCTTTGACTCTGATGTTCACTATGGAGTCATCAGTTAACTTCTTTTTTTTTTAATTTTTTTGAGTTGTCTTTTACTTTTATTTAGAAATATTAGTTGTCTATTTTTTTGACACTTTAGACTATACCAGTCTTGAGTACGAGAGAGGTCAATTCTACCTCGTAACTGCGGCAGCTCGAGAAGAGGGAGCAGTGATGTGCCCAGAACAAAACCCCCCGCTGCACTGAGATGCCAGTGAAACAGGGGGCAGGTGCAAGATTTCTCACCAGGAGTGAAGATGTAATATCATCATTAAAAGCATAATGGAATCCTGCTTTTTCAAAATCAATAGATAAAACTGACAAATGCCACTTTACTTGTAGATGAACCTTTATTTAAAAAACCAAAAGGGGGTAAATTGAAAAAGCCTTCATGATTACCTGTGAAACGCTAGCCGAGAACCATGGCACCAGCCTAGACTGCTGTGTTGAGTTCCCTTTTTCAATTAATCCATTTATTTTTCCTTTTTTTCTTTTGACATTAATCTATCAGTCAATTATGAAATTATTATATGTTCATATAAAACTATATTTTTGGTATACATAGCTACACATTTTTCATGAGGCTACTTAAGCACAGAGCATTGATATCTTTTTGTATTTATTCATTCAGGTTTTATTCTTGCAAATGGATCTAATCTCCTGTGAGATATGACTGAACGCTTCTAAAATGCATTGCTCTCCTTTGCTTCTCCAAATCACTCCTCCATTCATCACCTGCCTTCCATACAGATTAGCACAACTCTACCATCAACCGTTCTGACATTCTAACGGAAAAGCCAAAAATTCCCTGTTGAATCCAGTTTACTGGGTCATAGCCCAAGTTGCTAGTAAATTGTTATGTTGAAACAAGACTTTCATTTTTCATAATTTCATTTTTCATAAAATACCCAAAGAGGGCACATTCTATTCAGAGAGGCTTTTACATGATTTTTCCAACCTGTTCCAGAAAAAAAAAAAAAAAAAAGACCCACAAACACAACGTTTTGTATGTGTAATGAAATGAAATGTGCAAAGGAGACAACACAAAAATACAGGTTCCCTTGAGCCTGTGGCTCAAAGGAGTAGGGCATTGGCCCCATATGCCGGAGGTGGTGGGTTCAAACCCAGCCCCAGCCAAAAACTGCAAAAAAAAAAAAAAAAAAATTCCAGGCTCCCATGTTTTCTAATTGCCCTCTCTCTATGCAAATTGTAGTATATGTAAATAAAAAATCCACCATTAATTGTCAATATTATATATAAAAGCCATATAAAAGAAAAGGCAAGTCACCCATATTATCCAACTCTTAACACTTACTCATAAACTATATATACACCCTGGGCCAGTTTATGTATGCTTTATTACCATGCATTGGACCCCAACTCACCATCATGGAGAAGTCTAGGTTTGTATAAATGGGTGTCTGGATCAGCACATGACTGTTCTCATCTCAGGCTTCTCTGCAACACGGGAAGCAGTTTCACTGATCAGACCCCACATAAGGGCGAAGGGTAATGTTTGGGGTGTTTGCATAAAGAAGAATGCTTGAAGGCGTAACAGTCATCGTAGCATATAGACGGCCTTTTTCATCTTCAAAGTATTTTTTAAGTATAAAAGATATTAAGAAATCAAAATATTACAAGCTCGATGCTGGTTCTTATGGAGGTAAGAAGAGAGCTGAGTTATCTAATTACGTTGACAGATTCTATGAATACCCCCAAGGAAGGTAATGGTTATATGAAAACCAAGCACGTTCCCAGGAGTTGCAGGGCTTTACCCCTCCCCACTCCGTGTGGTCTGATGAGGCTCTTTGGCTGCCGGGATCCCGCCTCTTCAATCAAAGACAGTTTCTGCCACCAGCCTAGTATTAGGGCACACCATGAGCCATTTTTGTTGCAAATTAGGGTGCTAGAGAGAGCAGATTCTCTCTACTTTTCTCTCTGAAGCTTAAAAACACTCTGCAACAGTGAATCTGCAAGTTCAGAAATTAAGTACTAGAAAGAAAAAAATCCAAGTAGAACTGGATTGTTTTCTGAATCTGCAAGTTCAGAAATTAAGTACTAGAAAGAAGAAAAAAAAAAAAATCCATCTGGAACTGGTGAAGTCAGTTCCCTGACAGGTGGCCCTGTGTACAGACTATCAGTCCAGTCAAACACCTGCATTAATAACAATGAGCTATTCAGTCCAGTCAAACACCTGCATTAATAACAATGAGCTATTCTGTACAATTTTAAATATAATTTTTTCTACTCTCTGATCTTAAACATTTATCCTACTGTTATAGTTAAATAAAAAAAAAAAATTTCCCAATGACGGTAGATGTTGTGATATTCACAATAAACAGTAATAACCATCCTCAGTGATTAATTAACTGTAAATGAGGTAGAGTTCTCCGTCGAGGTGCACCAAGCTGTTACTGGTAAGAGTTGCTTAACCTGACTTATATTTATAGGAGGTAGGTGGCTTTGGGCAGATTTGTCTTTTCTAATGGTTGTTCAGATAAAACAGAACTTGGAGAATAAGGCCTACAATATAAATTATTGCACATGAATGATTTATAATCTTAAAATAGTATGTAATACTTTAGAAAATTGATTCTATTCCGTCTGACTCCTACAACAATCTACTAAAACGTAGTGCTTTTCATAAACACTAAAATGTAACTAATCTCCTGTGATAAACTATTTTTTGAGACACTTCTATGTTAAATGGATTCTTTCCTTCATATTTAAAAGTTCCTATATACTTAGAGGATCCAGTGATTGTATCTCCTTACGAATAAATCATCTCCCAATAAGTGATTGGAAGTACTGATGAGACAATCCAGAGACTGATAAAAGAAAAATAATTCAGCACTGCATGTGTGTTAAGAGTAATGTGGGACTTGATGTTTTTCACTCAGCACATGCACAAAATTCAGTTAAAAATAAAAATTTAGATCAAACAATACAGCACCTAAGTTTGAATGCACATATTTTAAACAGTCAAATTAGCATAAGATTATGTAAACACAAGGTGCCCCCCACCACAACTAACTTTGACTATGTAGTCGTGACCGCTATCCAAAACTAACTTGCACCTGCTAGGATGTGGAAAGTTGAATGACTCTCTGACCAACTACGGACTTCTAATTTTCACTTTATTCTTTCATGAGTAAAAAGTACCAGGCTTTTGATCTGCATGTTTACATCATAAGAGCCCAGGAGGGGAGAAAAGGAATCTCTTTTTATACTAGTCCTTGCCAGGAATTTGTGAATTTTTGCTAAATGTGCCAAAAAATAGTGAAAGGGATATTTTAGGAATATTTCAACATAAAAAACAAAAGTAAAAAATTTCTTATAAGAAAAACTAAGTACTAACGCAATTATAAATTATTTTATATTTTCACTTCCGCTCTTTAGGTGTTACAAAGACATTTTTCTCCATCTTATTCCAGAACCTCACTTCAAAAACAAACCAATACTTAACAAAGACCCTCTCGCTCCTGACAGACAGGGCCTGTACCCGTGCACAGGGCCCACCCCTCTTACACACTTGGAGAAACTTCTCCAAACGGGCTTTTGGGGGGTCCACCACCCAACATTCAGATTATGCATTGGTTTTTCAGTTCATTAAGAAAGATACATTAAATCTGGAATGATACATAAACAGTAAAAAAAAAAAAACAGATGAGCCGATACTTCCAATTATTTTCTTAAAATAAAATTGACCATATTTTATTAGAAATATCAAGTGAGAATTTTTGAAGTCCACAATAACTTGGAAATGACCAAAAGTTCTAAAACAGAAGCAAAATGACCCATTTGCTACCTACGGAGTTATTTGTAGGATTTCAAACTCGTTGTTTCCATTTATGAAACTGGATTCTATATTGGATTCCAGAGTGTGTTTGGAATCTGGCTCAGTTCTGCAAAAATGTAGGAGGATCAGAAATCCTTGCAGCGATGCAAGAAAGTCATTTCTAAAATCAGCATTACATCAGATTAGCTAACACACAAATTCAAAGAATTTTGATGCCACATTAAAGGTAATGCTAAAATAATTTAAATAATAAAATCTCTGGATTAAACATTTAGAAAACACACACAAAGGATTTACACAGTAAAAATGTAAGCATCCTCTATTTTCTTTCCTGTGATAGCTTATCAAATCTCATTTGGATCACATGACATCATTTCAAAAATGAAATCCTACAGTTTCAGAATTGAAAATATATATATTTGTTCATATAACAACACAGTAGAATTGTTTTTTCACTTAATAAAATACTTGCAGGGAACATACCACTATTTTAATTGCTAGGAACACGGCCATAAACAACTCATATTTATAGGACCAAAGCCCATGCTATTTTCAAGTTTATATTCAAAATGCTATCAATTTATTAAAAATGTATTCGTTTGATGATCCAGAGGCCAGCAAAAATAATCATACAAATACTTCAAAATACTGTGTTAAACTCAGGTTACTGTAAAAACTTCACATTTTAAACTATTTTCCTCCATGGGAACTTCCTGAGTTAGTTAAATTAATTACTTAGGTAAGCTCATTTACTTCTGGGCATTTTTCAGAGTAGTATGTATATTAATGTAAATGTAAGCATGAATATAAATGCATACACATATCCGTGTATTTACTCATGCACACATATGCATGTACTTGTATAGACATGGTTTCATAATGTTTCCTCTCTTTGGACTACTTTCCCATGTTTGTCACTAAAATCTGAGCTGAAGGCTACAGGAACAGAAGGAAGTGAAGTGGGGCGTGGAGTTGAGGAGGGTTACTAATGATATAGAAGAGGAAATGTGGGCTGAAGCTTAAAATAGGAATTTTCCATTGGGAAAACAGATACCACCAGGCTCATGATGTGTAAGTGTAAAGACCCAGAGTTGAAAGCTGTTTCCTTCTGCTGAGCGATGTCGTGCGGTGTAAAGGGTACGTGGGGGGAGAGCAGGAAGAGGCTGGAGCCAGGGGTGGAAACCAGGCACGGTGGGATAACTGACTCTACAATCAGGTTAGGTGACAGCGTGTCATCGCAGTCCTCGTGACTTTTTTTTTTTTTTTTTTTTGGTGTATGTAAGGGTCTCTAAAGAGATTATAAACTTCTGAAGACAGTGACCAGTCTTCTACAATTTTACACCCCAGATCCTAACGCAAATAGTTGTGCGTGGACACATGGGCCCCAGGTGGTAAAGGGTTGTGATTCCCAGTGCTGAGCGGCCTGTTGGTACTGGGGGCAGGACGGTCAAGGCAAACCTGCTAAATACCAATGAGAATATCTGCAGAAATCCAAGGGAAATGAAATCAGAGTGGGATGCTGGAGACAGGGTTCCAGCTGGCAAACCAATGAGAACACAAGGAGACAGAAAAAGAAAGAGAGGGCCTTTCACCAAGGAAAATTAGTAAAATAACAAAAAGTACTAACCCGTAAAGATGTTTAAAGGTGGCTCTTGGCACTTGTGGCTCAAGCAGCTAAGGCACCAGCCACATACACCCGAGCTGGTGGGTTCAAATCCAGCCCGGGCCCACCAAACAACAATGACGGCTGCGACCAAAAAATAGCTGGGCATTGTAGTCCCAGCTACTTGGGAGACGGAGGCAGGAGACTTGCTTGAGCCCAGGAGTTGGAGGTTGCTGTGAGCTGTGATGCCAGGGCACTCTACCCAGGGCGACAGCTTGAGGCTCTGTCTCAAAAATAAATAAATAAATAACTAAAAAATAAAAATAAAAATAAAAAACGATGTTTAAAGGGCTGTCCTCTTTGTATTGAAGGCATTGAAGATAAACATTACGATAAGATCAATGTATCACGAGCCTTGTAAATGAGAATGAGATTAAACCCAGGCCACGAGAAACATATGTATCTAGAAGTGTGTGTGTGGGGCTTGTCTAGTGCAGATCTTCTACCTCTTCTATGTTCATTATCACCAAGAAAATAGTAAAGCAAAAAAATACCTCTTTAAACGTCTGCGGCATACCTGGGATAGAAAGGAGTTCAGCAGACCAAATTGAGATGTTCGGAAACCATAACATCCTTAGTTTTTAAAAGACCGAAGACAAATAAAATAGGTCCTGATCATGGCTGCTTTGCCGTGTTTAACATAACGCAGTGTGGTACTGTTCAGACTCCAAAGCTGTGATCACCCCCCACCAGAACATCTCTCATTTTCTTATAAATGAGAGCCGACCCAGTTGAAAGCCTCAAGGTCAGTAAAATATTAAATTAATCCCAAACTAAATTGATCATGCATGCCCACCAGGTAATTTCTAGTGAGCTGTTTTTCATCTTTCCTCGCCTGTGTTATGAAGCCTGCATTTCTCAGGGTCTTGAAATCTTACTCAACAGTTCAACACCCTCTCATGGAGAGCTGCTGCTGTAAATGTGGAATATAAATGTCTTAACACAGTAACTAAGAAAATGCCAGGAAGGCTGTGTTAACCAGTGTGATGAAAATGTGTCAAAAGGTCCATAAAACCAGTGTATGGTGCCCCATGATCGCATTAATGAACACAGCTATGATTTAATTAAAAAAAAAAGAAATTTCAAGCCCCCTGCCTGCACCCACCTCCCTAAGCTTCTGTTTCTGGTCCCACCTCCTTTCTCTTCCTGCCAGATGATTTCTCACCTCAGCTTGTCCTGTCCAGCCCCAGCCTGGGAACAGCCTTGTCTGCGCAGAAAGAAGAGGCATCAGGGTGGCTGCCAGAAACACCAGATGCCACGTCGTTTCAGAAAGAAGGAGAAGTTTTAGAAGAAAAGGTAAAGAATAAAGAAACAAGCACAGATCAGTTATAATTCTGAGGGACACATGTCAGAGTCTACCAGGGATACCACAGGAATGAGTTGCAGAACAGAACAAAAAAGAGAGGGACAGGCAGTGGAAATGAGCCCCCAGGGGCTGGAGCCCAGTGGACGGGGACATGGGCTGGTCTCTGTCCCCTTCCCCACACCTCTGACAGTGAGCAGGCTCCTGAGCTTTGTACTCTCACAAACCCAAGAGGGTCTGCAGCCAGAGGACTAAGAGCTTCTTAAAGACAAAGCCCTGGGCGGCCAGCTCCCCTGGGTTGCTTCCTGTCACCAAAACCCAAGCCAAGACGGTAGGGCCTGGGGGCTGCACCCCATGTCTTCCCCAAAGGGCCCCAGACCCTCAGTTTTCATCTGGTTCATTCCTATACAAACATTTCCCAAATCTTGCCCAGGCTGTGGAGACCACATGGGTTGATGAGTCCTGGTGAATCTTATATGAGGGAGAAATAAAGACTTTTCCTGAAAAGTTTTAGTAAAAACACTAAAGGACTTTAAAACCAGACCTGCCCTGCAGGAAAGACACAGAAGTGCATTATACACGGACCAGCTCAGCAGACACCAGCTCTGCAGAAACACCCAGTCAAGGGAGCTCTCCATAGGCGACCGCAGGGATATTCAGAAACGCTTTTGGGAGCAATTTTTCTAGGAAATGTTAATTAACTTAATTAACAGACATTGTATGGAAACAGATCTTTTGGCCGTTCCAAAAAAAAAAAAAAAAAAAAAAAAGAATTCCAAAATGACTCTTAAGGTGGACTAGGTACCAGCATCAGGGCACAGCCTGCTGAGGTACAGTGAACACTGTCTGGGTGCTGATGCACTTACAGCCTTGATTCAAGCATTCAAAAGCAATCTATGTAGCCAAACCAAAAACACGTGTGCCCCTGTGCAACTTTGAAAAAAAAAGCAATGCAAAAAATAAGTAAGTGAAAGTGTGGATGCCAGATGTAGAGGCAATTCCATATGGATACCAAGCATGCCCAAACGGAAAACTCATTTTTGGAATTACTTACAAGATGGCTAGTGGGTTTTTTTGAAAAGGTAAAAATAAAAAAAAATTAAAAAAAAATGAAGAGTGCATGTGGGAATATTTAAGGGAAGAATACCAGCTCAAATGGAGCAAAGAATTAAAAAAATAAGTTAAGTTGTAACTGTAAGAGATTGTAAAGTATAATGATGAATCGGGTGAGAGAAATCAGAACTACATTTGTAGGGAAGGAGGCAAGTACAGCAGAAGGGTTGAGGCCATTAGTATTTGGAGATAGCTGTAGTCGCTGACACTCATAGATAGCTTACATAACTCTACACATGACAATATCTAAAATATACCTAACATCTACATACGCCCTAACATATGCCAATTCACATAAAAATCCCAAGAATCCCATAAGCCATCTCCATTATCAGGCCATTTTACAGATGGGAATACTGAGGTGGGGAACTACGGAGGCAGAGCTGGCCTGGTCGAACCCAGGGGATCTGGGCTCAGACTCCACACACGTAGCCTTTGATAGCATGATACTGAATATTAGGAGTTCCGTTGTAGAAGAGGCAGAAAAACACAGAATGCTTGAGTATGTTAATACATGTAAAAACCACTTTACATGCATTGCAGTCCTTCCTTGATTTACTGAACAAATTAGGTTATTAATGTACACTTAATTCATGTCTAATTCCTAAGATAAAAGGTACACAATCTTTGTTCAACTGAGAAAAGTTTAGTGTTTTTTTTTCTGCTTTAGCTTTGGGATACTGAGTATCAGGAACAATCACTCTTTAAAACTCTTAGTAGTCCAAAATTCATGTCTTCATGTGCTGATTAAACCTTCCCTCCTAAATATGAGTGGTGTTATAAGATGCTGGCATAAAAGCATTTGGTGTCAGCAGCAAATGCGTATGAATCAATGACTAAGTTACCTTAAAGACAGATAACAGGATACTTTATCTAATCTCCTTAGTAGTTTGGACTGATAATTCATGACCTCTTTCAAAAACTACTCTGATTTATTTTAGTAATTGCAGTATATTTTATGCCAATATCTATCTATTCTCTTTCATGTTTGCATTTACCAAAAGGAAAGTCAAATGGTTAGGATCAATTATATTTAATTGATTTATGCAAAATAATGCCTTTGATGTTTTTAAAAAGTAAAAAAAAAGCTTTAAATTAATGGAAGTTTCTTTCATGCTTATAGCTATGATATTAGTTATGCAATGTTTCTTTTCTTTTTTGTAATGGTTACAGTTGCACTAGTTACTTATATCCTAATTATTTATTATTATTATTATTTTTTTTTTTTAGACACAGAGTCTCTCTTTATTGCCCTTGATAGAGTGCCATAGTGTCACAGCTCACAGCAACTTCCAACTCCTGAGCTTAGGCAATTCTCTTGCCTCAGCCTCCCAAGTAGCTGGGACTACAGGTGCCTGCCACAGTGTCTGGCTGTTTTTTTGTTGCAGTTTGGCTGGGGACGGGTTCAAACCTGCCACCCTCGGTTCATGGGGACAGCACCCTACCCACTGAGCCACAGGTGCCACCCTTATATCCTAATTATTAAAAAATAAACATCTCCCTTCAGAAATACTTGCCACTAATATGGCAATAAGATATTAATGGCAAGATGTTATGACATGAGGACTTTGTGAATGTTACTATAAATATTTATTTACATAAAAAATATAAAAACCAAATCGACTTCTTGACCTTTTAATAATTCTCCAAATAATTATTTGAAAATAAAATATTTGTATCTTCAGAAATATTAACCATTAATATCAGGTAACTTTTAGCTATAATAAAAATGAATATAATTATTAAAACTTTTACAGAGCTATTACTAAACAAAATCAATAAAGGTACTCTATGGCTGTTATTAATTCATTGATTAAAAAAAAGTCTCTTCAATAAATATATCAATGACACACAAGGGAACATTGTGACAAAAAAAGGAGATCCCGGAACAGAGTTGGAGAGCTGGATACAAACTCAACTTTAATATATCTATGGAATTTTAGTAAGAATTGTATCAAAACGTGAAATTATGGAAAATATATAAATGCATTATTTTTATTCAACATATCACATTTTTCCTAAATTTTCACAAAAAGCACGAGTAATTCTCTTCTTGTGAAGACAGATAAGAAAGTCTATTAGTTTATAATGAAAATAAACTTCAATTAAAACACACTTATTCCACGATACTTCAGTATACATGCTACATATTATTTTTCAGTTACATTCACGTTAACAGCCAGGTACTGGACTTCTCCTTTTCAAAGGTGTTTCATATCAAACAGACGGCACCAGATCTGTCATCACAAGTGATTCAAGGCTTGTTACTGATGCAGGTATATACAGGGGGGTCTTTAAGGGGATGTCTAGGAGGAGGGACAGAGAAAGAGGGAAAGAAACATGAAGCCCACTTGTGGTGGCCCGTCCCCACTGGGTATGCTCCGGGGGTGACAGTTTGGGAAGGGACAGTGGAGTTGAGATCACGGTCTCAGGTGCCACTTACCAAGCAGAAAAACAAATGCATGCCAGGCCTTTGCTAACTGCTCAGCCTAATGCCCCTTTAAGTAACTTATTGCTGGGCAGCGCCTGTGGCTCAAAGGAGTAGGACGCCGGTCCCACATGTCGGAGGTGACGGGTTCAAACCCAGCCCCGGCCAAAAACCACACACACACACACACACAAAAAAAGTAACTCGTTCCCAAACTTATTTCTCCATGAATCAACTATCAGAAAATAAATTTGCTAATAGACAAAAAAGTTAACTGTTATAAAGTGAGTCATGCTTGTCAATTTGTCTGTGTTTTGATTTTCTGATAACTCCAAGTTATAATATTATTTCTACCATCAGTCAGTTTTAATGCCCTTTAAAAAATTAATAGTATGGTGTAATGAATTCAAGAGATCTTCCAGATAACCAAGAATTGGGGACTGCTATTATCCCGTCTAATATATAGGCAAACAGGCTAAGTAAAATTTCCTAAGTAAAATATTCAGTGTCATTCAGATTGTAAAAAGAGACACCAAGCAGGATGTGATATGTTAAATGTTCCTTTTTAGAAAGACTTTACCTAATTCAGGTAGCGACAATTTGTATCTAAACATGTTCTAAAAGGTAATAGAAAGCAGAGACAACTATGAAACACCTTATGAATAATTTAAATTATATATTAAATGTTTAAATTTATATAGTTAATTAACTTAAATATATTACATTTCCCCCACTAAGTTCATATGTCAAAAGCCCTAACCCCTAATGCAGGTCATTTAAAAATGCAACTTCTGGGAGGAAATTAGGGTTAAATGAGGTCTGGAGAGTGGGGATTTCATGCAAGGATTATAAGAAGAGAAAGAGGTAGCTTCCCCTTCGCTCTCCATTCACGGACACCAAGGAAAAGCCACAGGAAGCCAGCTGTCTGTCAGCCAGAGAGCCAGCTGCCCACATCCCTCACCCAGGCTGAGCCGACCAGCACCTTGATCTTGGAATTTCCAACCCCCAACCGTGAGAAAACTAATGTCTGTCCTTTATGCCACCCAGTTCGTGGTATTTAATTATACTAGTACAAGGCAACTGAAATGCAGACTGACTACCACGATTTGCTCTTGGTGGCACCTGTGGCTCAAAGGAGTAGGGCACCGGCCCCATATGCGAGAGGTGGCGGGTTCAAACCCAGCCCCAGCCAAAAACTGCAAAAAATAAAAATAAAAAGATTTGCTCTTTACCTCTATGCTACAATAACATGGCCAATCTTTACGCCAGCACTGCCCTGTGTAACTCTGTGTGTGTGTGTGTGTGTGTGTGTGTGTGTGTGTGTGTGTGTGTGTGTAGGAGCCGGGGATATAAACCTGAAAGTGCTCGAATAATGGTTTTTAACAACCCATGTAAATACACCACGCTTTTAAAATCCTGAATTTCTTTACACAGTAAAGCAGAATGAGAGTGAATATGCGCACCACAACTGTATACAACTGTATAAGTGTATTTTCTAAGAGACAGCATCAAAGTTTGCAGCCACCTTGCACGGCCTATGGTAACGTGCACTAGTCTTCATGGGCTGAGCATCCCTCTAAGGGGAGAAGCAGCTGAATTGCCCAGGAGGGAAGGGACTTGCTGGCTGTCACAGTCACTGCCCAGCCCTCGGCAGTGAAGTCTCAGATCTCTACCAAGTCCCCCAGATCGCGATCATTTGTACGGTGAACTTCAAAAGTTAGAAACCTTTTAAAGCCTCTGCTTGAAAAAATACTCTATCGCCCAACAGTTCTTTTCAAAGACCAATGCTAGGGACCTCAAATGCCTCAGACACCAGCCTTTTGGAGGAACAGATCTAAAATGTCAGCTGAGTGAGTGAGAAGCTCTAGCTGTCACGTCCTGGGATTTGCTCTGATGACTTACACTTTTCTGGACTGAGGCGTGGTACTTCACAGGTGTTTCTGCTTTCCATTACTGTTTAAAACGTGTTTAGATACACATTTTCACTATCTGAATTATATAAAGTCCTTCTAAAAAGTAAATGGATTTTATTTGTACAAATGCTGTAAACTTTATGAGGGCTTCTAGTTAGAAAAAACAGTGCCCGTACTAGAGATTCAACCAGAGGATATTTAACACAGGGAACGGTTTATACGATGCTGCAATACTGAATTAGATAAGTTAGAAATGTTGAGGTAACCCCATGTCAGGAACAGCAAGAGGAAACCATCATTTCCAGGTCAAAAGAAGATAAAATTGGGGGGTGTCGGGTCAAAGAACCTGCCGCAGCTGGTACCCCGTGAACCTGATGCTGTCTGTGAAGGGGTCCAATGAGGCTGTGTAGGGAGCGCCTGGAGCAGGTGGGGCTGCAGCTACCTGCTGCTGTGGAAACAGACACAATTGCTCCAGCAGTGGTGGGAAGTGCGATGTCCTTTCCACCCTCAGCTGCTTCCCAGCCTCCCTTTACGGCCTCCGGTTGGGGCTGGAACAGAGAGAGCCTCAGGGTGGAACAGAAGCATGTTTGGTGGGTCCCAGCCCTAGGAATGGCAAAGCAGCCTGCCCTAGGATGACTTTCCAGTTAAAGAACAATTTGTAATAGCCTATTTACCCTTTAACAAAGGGGAAGCTTTTTTTTTTTTTTTTTTTTTTTTTTGGGGGGTGCTCCCTGAGGAGTCCCCGGCTGGCTTTTTTCTCACACTGAACGTCTATGAGTGAGGGGCTGTGGCTGTTATGTGAAAGGCTTATGTGGTTGACCTGTGTACTTACATGATAATTCTACTAATGTTGCTACCAGATAATGAGGCTGTATATTTTAATAGAGTTGTGCTTTTCCATTAAAAAGTGGAAAATGCCATGAAAGCTACATTGAACAGTTTGATGAGAGTATTTCAGATTGTATATGAAACCTGCACATTGTACCCCTTGATTGCACTAATGTACACAGCTATGATTTAACAATAAAAATAAATAAATTTTTAAAAAAAGTGGAAGTCTGAACATTTAAAGTCGAAAAGAGTGCCAACTTGAACTTAAATTCCAGGTTTGCTACTTTCTAGTGGAGTGATTTAGGGAAAATTACACATTCAGAACCTCTTTTCCCTAAATTTAAAAATATTAAATTTTTAATCACGGAATGTTAATTGGCTGAAATAACTCTCCATGAGCATATTTATAATCACAGATGGAAGGTGTTAGTTTAAAACAGGCAGCAAGAAGCCTTCAAATATCGCTGCTTTACGAGAAAACACAAGGGATAATATAGCCTCCCGGATAATGAAAATGCCAACGCAAATTGATTCCTCAGAAAGTAACGACATCTGAAGCTGCTGCGCTGTCAACCCACACGGTGGACAGTGTGTCGACGGCTAGCCATAAAAAATGAAGCGTTAATACAGGAGGTAGAGTTTCATCACTTTTCATCACAAGCAGTTTTCACTTCACCACATTAAGTAGAATATCCATGTTCTCCTGTTTTAACTCGCAAGCTCGGAAGAAGTTAGCGTCCATCTAAAATGTGAGCGTTTTCCTTTTCTTGTCCTGGTGGTCCAGGAACTCTCTTCCCCTTGACAACTTACACTTTCCGCATTCCTCATGCAAACTGACAAAAGGTTTAAATTTTTGTTCAAAAGTATTAAGCTTGATTCTGTGACTCAAGGTATGCCTCAAATGAATGACTAACCTCACGTGGGCAAACGGCCACATGAGTGAGGCTGGCGATTTCTTTTTTAAATCTCTAGTAGCTCACAAAGTGGAAATGCTATTAATTAGGGCTGCTGTGGTCTTTGGAGTCCACAAGGCCTGGGGAATACCGATCTCATTCTGAAATTTAACATTCAAAATATACCACCTCCATGGCCACACTGCCATCCAGGCCACCACGGTATCTCCTGGAATCTGAAATAATATCCTAATCCATGGCCTTCATCTACTCCAGGCACAATGCCGGCCACGCCAGCTTTTAGCTACACAGCTGTCAAAGTGATCTGTGTTAAACAAATTTAGATTATGTAGACTCTCTGCTTATGCGCTCATGCTATTTTTAATAAAATAAATACTTGAACATGTATAAAAGTTAATTAAATTCTATCAAATGTTTGCTGTTTACTCTTTTTTTTTAATTTTGCAGTTTTTAGCCGGGACCAGGTTTGAACCTGTCACCTTTGGTATATGGGGCTGGCGCCCCACTCCTTGAGCCACAGGTGCTGCCCTTTGCTTTTTATTTTTTAAATATACTGGAATATAGTATAACACAGCTCTGTAGCTTACTTTAGTATAATATAGCTAACATAGTATTAATATTTTAGCTTTATCATCATTCTATGACTGTCTGAATAACTTTATATACTGTCTACTAGAATAAGGTCAAAAATTGCCTATTTGAGGTATAACTTGCACATCCAAATGTGAATGAAGGACAGAAACTGGCCATTTTAATGCATGTGGAGAAGCGTGTTGTGGCAGAAAGCACACCACAGGTGTGTGTTGTTTGTGGTGGGGGAAGTCCCTGTGTGACACGTGAGGTATGAAAGGAGATACGGCATGGGGGGGCTCACGGGTTGTGAAGACGCAGAGTAAGCTGCGAGGTGATGATGTCTACAGAGAAAAATCATACACATCCCCCCCAACCAAGGGAAAGAGTGTAAACTTATTCTCAGATCACCTGGGCATATCCCACAAGTCGGCTTCACTGAAAAGTACTCTGTCTATATTTGAAAGCACAGATTGGAGAGGTGATGGGGCTTTTGTTGTTGTTGTTGTTGCTGCAGTTTGGCCGGGGTCAAGTTTGAACCCACCACCCTTGGTATATGGGCCAGTGCCCTACTCACGGAGCCACAGGTGAGGCTTAAATAAAACGGGCTGTGACAGGAGTTTCCATGCAGACGGCAGTTGTCTAGTGGAGACCAGCACGGTCATTTACGCACTCTACACACTTGTGTGAAGTCAGGCTGCTCTGTTAAATATGCAGCAATTGCCATCGGGGTTGACGTCAAATGAAATTATAGATCTTTTTGCCCCTAGGACTACCTCAAGGAGGTTTTTGGACGAGAAAACTTTGATAGACCTTATTTATTAGATGAGAGTATCTGTCTGGGATGTGTCCAGCCTTGTATACCCTCTTGTTCAAATTACCTGGCTGGATACTTTTGAACAGTGTACATATAATTTTTTTCTACTAATTGTAAGGCCTAGAGTTGAGAATAATTAATTATCATTGGTTTCTCTTTAAGCAAAAAATAGACAAAAATTAGAAGATGTCTCAATGTTGATGAATATTACTTTCCTTAGACCAGTTGAAGTCAGGGATATGCATTCAGATCCATTCCCTGACCACATGGACAACATCAACTAATGTGTTGAATTCCTTGCCTCAGATGACCCTGTTGAATTATGAAATTTACTAGACAGGAATTGAACTAAAAATTAATTGAGAATTCGTGGTATTTCTTGACACTATTCACCCTCATCTGATAAAGAAAGGGAAAGAAATATCTGGAATATAGAATGGAAAAAATTACAACAAGACAACAAATGTCTTTATATATTCCTGGTAAGAGTGAAGGAACATGGAAGGTATTATTAGAAAAACCAGCATTCATCTAATAGAAGTTCCAAGAAATAAAGTAGAAAGAACCAAGAGAAGACAACATTTGGAGGTATAATAACAACCAATTTCCAAAATAGGTGAAAAGTGAAATATCTTCATGTTCGATAATCTTATTGTTCAGAAACTACAAATGAAAATAATCCCAATGTAAATTTTTGTTATATAAAAAACTATATAAATTACAAAGACAATAATAATTTAAGAGACAGCAGAGAACGAAGTAGGAACAAGGCTAAATGTTTACACTGATGACAGGCTATTCTAGCAGACAATTATTATTAATAACAAAGTACGCCAATTATGATGAAAACACATTATCGTTAATGTACAATAAAAGCAAAGAACAGTCACATCCACTCTCACCAAAAGTACCAAGAAGACACAAAGATCTTTGTGAAGACACAAAGATTTGTTGAAGACAAATTACAACGTTATCATGATTATTACATTATAATTATAATAGATTATTATAAATAAATAAAAACCCACTGTGGAAAGTCTAGGGGAAGAACCACGGAGGTACAAGTTCGCTGTATGTATATTGCAGAGGTGTTGTTAGATTCCAGACTGAAATGATAAACAATTTAACAAGCGTCATCGAGAAAGAGCTTTTACCGTCTATTATCTGGTTTCTGTACCTGTTAGGACCTTTAGTGGCAATTTATTCCTGCTAATCTTGGGTCATTATTTATTTAATCTCCTTAGTAAGGTTGCATCTTCTACATTTCAACAACTAGACATCAAAAGGATGCTGGAACAAGAGCTTCCAACCACCCATCCTGCCTTCCAGCCCAGAAAACAAACACATCCCACCCTGGGCCACCACCCAGAGACGTATACTCCTGCCACAACAGGCAGAGGCAGTGCCCCAAGTCAGACTGAAGAAGCTACGAAGAGAGAACCTTTGATCAGAAAAGGCGTATTATGCTGCCCTGGGCTCCCCCAAGGAGGTGTAACTGTACAAATAAACACAAGGGCAGCCGCAAAATCGTTTATCATCTATTTCAGGACATGAAACTGTACACCAAAGCTAAGTAGGTTTGAGTGGATGTCTCCACAGACATGTGTGTATTAGTAAAGGAGGAAAATGGAGAAAAGACTTTGTAAACCACCAACCAAGTCAACCCACCCAAAGGTAATGAATTTGATGCTGTTGCTATGAGTTTAATGCCCCACTCCCACTAATTATTTTCTAATGATTTTATTATTTAACTATTTAATTCATCAGTGGAGCATGCCTGAGACTACTTTTTCTTTCGAAATGTTAAACTGAGTATAATGAGGTCAGGAGGTGTTGAATAGGTAGTGTTTAAATGTATGACCGTCAATCTGAGGAAAACGTATGAACACGTCATTTCAATGTGCTGTGCAAAAAACAAGTTTCTGCATTCTGAGGAAACTTTGTTTAGGATCTAATAGCGGACTCATGCATATTCTTGA
Source organism: Loris lydekkerianus (assembly GCA_963574355.1). NCBI lineage: Eukaryota > Metazoa > Chordata > Mammalia > Primates > Lorisidae > Loris > Loris lydekkerianus. Next base: position 28,962 of record CAUYPK010008116.1, on the reverse strand, counting down.
TTTAAACACGATTTTGCAACTGTGGGTTCAGTGTTTTACTGCATTTACCCAGCACGCTGGGAAGATTTACACATCGCCAGGCCTCTGTGAATGCTGTAAGAACTTTCCTAGGACAGGTAATAAAGGCCATGGCACTTCAGAGGGAGGCCTTAACAGGATTGATGGTCTGCTCATATCAATTCATAATACACATCGTTATGCAAAGGAGTCCACAGGACACACGCCGATGAGATGAACGACTGGACGGTCAGTAACTGGGCTGCTCTGATCCCGAGCTGAGCCACACGAGGTTTGATGGATCATGGAGCATATTTATGTGGAATAGGAATCAGCTTCTAACTTGAACTCATCCAGAAGCACAGAGTTTAAAACCCATTTCCCAGTGAGCACGGATCAGAACAGAGTACCCAGATTAGAGAGAAAGAGGTTGCATCTAACAAAGTCACTGCTGGTTTGGAAACAGACAGTCATCAGGTACTTTTCAGGGAGTTTACGGGCAAAGTAACATCTAACAAATTTGACTTAAGGCTGTCACCATTCCTCTACAGAGAAAATATAAACAAATAAATTTCAGAACATTTTGCAAGTTAATTTTTCTCAAAATTTGGGCCAAACATTCCCTATGTCAGAACTACCAGTTTCATTTGTGTGTGTGTGTTAAAATATGCAGATTATTGGCTCCTACCTGGGATATACTGAAAAATAAATTCAGGGTCTGAAGGCCGTAAGAATGCATTTTAACAAACACACACAGAATTTTTAAACTCACCAAAGCTTGAAAGTGCTATCAATTTATCATGTAACTGCGGTGAGATTAGCCCATATCACAAAGTCCTGAATGTTCAGATGCTGGTATGGATATGGGGAGAAGAGAACATTTTGCACTGTTGGTAGGATTGCAAACTAACATAACCTCTATGGAAAGAAGTATGGAGACTCCTTGAAGAGACAAAACCAGACCTTTTATTTGATCCTACAATCCCATTCTAGGTACCTACCCAGAAGGAAAAAAAAAAAAAGAAAGAAAATCAATATATCACATTTGCACTAGAATGTTTATGGCACTCAGTTCACCATTCCTATGATGTGGAAGGAGCCCAGGTGCCCTTCAATGGATTAACAAACTGGCACATGTGCACCATGGAGAACTATTCAGCCGTAAGACTGTACTTCTTCCTTCCAGCGTCCCTGAAAGACATCTCTGACCATCTATAAACATATTATAATGTTTATAAGGGAGGACAGGGGTGGGGGTAAGTGCTTGCCTTTCCAGCTAACACCTATCACTGTAGATTTAGAACGCAAACAAGAGAGAGCCGCGCCTCAGTGGAGGGTGTGAGGGTCACGTGAAGAGTGGGGTTTGGGCCTGAGCCTGTGTTACTGTTGCTACAATGACACTTCCATTCCAGCTTTTCCATTTTTTTTTTAGCCAGATCTCTCCTGCATACTTGGAAGATTTATTCTGTGAGTCATAAATCTTTACTTCATGGCCCATGAAGTGAAAGCTGTAAAATTCTAGTAAAGGTCAAACTAAAGACCTCTGAGCGTTTCCCTTCACCAAAATAGTGAACACCCATCCTTGGGCTAATGCTGCAATCAGAACCATCGCAAAGACTGTGGAAGAGGAAAGAGAGTGGACTGCGGACACACAAGGAGCTAGAAACGACTGGCCTGGGCTGCACGAAAGATAAAGTCATCTTGAGAAAAAAAAAAAAAAAAAAAAGTTTGATCCGGTGCTGATTAACAATACAGCCAAATGAACTCTCTCCCCTGAAGAACATCAACAAGACCCTGGTGTTTGCAGCTACAGCAATGGTCTAACAAGTGACAACAGGTTTTTTTAACATCTTGATAAACCAAGACCAGCAAAAACCATTTGCTGTCCCTTTCCAGAAACAGCATTACCAGACTTTTACCAGTCTGTCTCATTGTCAACAGCCTGACTCCTTCTTCAGGAGCACTGAGGTTCTTGAGATCCTCGGGGACACCCAGCTGGCAAACTACAGCCACAAGAAGGGCAGCGAACTGCAAGGCTGCGGTAAGCTCTGGCAGCCGGGTCCTCCAGACTCTTCGGCAAGACTCACAAAGTAAAACCCATCATAATATGAGAACCACGTAACTTCATGAAATTTCTGATAATCTGGGAGAGGTTGGGACAGTCCCTGCAAAGTAAGAGGTGGCACTGTGTCACCTGTTCCATAGCAACTCTGGGGGAAAGGGGCTAGGAGTGTGAGACTAAATTCAGAACAATGAAGATTTTGCTCTATTTCAGCCCAGAATTAGGATCCTGGACCTTTGCATGTTAATTATTTGTCACTTTTGTTTTGAAGTTAGAATGAGCTCATTTTCCCTGGGGATAAAATATACAGGTATGTTTATCCAAAGAGCTTTAAACTTTAGTTAAAATATGCCTACTATAAAACCACTTTTCAATGAAACCTTTAAAAATCTATAGACTATATGATCCATGCACTTTATTTTGTGAGAATTTTAAACATTCGAAGTAACTGCGTTCAATATGACACATAATAAATGTTATATCTCCACCTGCCCAGCTATCTAAACAGATACTTTGGAAGCTCTACAAAGTTAGAAGAACAGGAATATTGTCATGTAAACAAGTGTAAATTCTTTCTTGGCAAAGAAAGATTACCTTGTGTCAGTTAATTTTGTGAAAGAATGTTTTGTATATGAAAGACAAACTCTCTAGAAAACCTGAGGAACTCGAAGAAGCATATTCCTTCCGTGAGTTTGAGAGGTTACTAACGCACACTGTCCATATGCACCATTTTCCCCTTTCACAAGTCAACTATTCTTTATTTAATGAACGTGTTTTATTTTTCCACCCTTTTCTCCTTCACTATAGCCAGCGTTCCTTCACCTTTGTGTAACATCTTTTCCTTGCTTTTCTTTCTTTCATAGGTGTTTATTTTTCTTAACCAAGACAATGCTCATAATTTTAGTATTCTTTTCTGTCAACCTTAGTACTCTAACTCCATTTTATAAGAACCATAGTGGGGCGCGGTGGCTCAGGCCTGTAATCCCAGCACTCTGGAGGCCGAGGCGGGTGGATTGTCTGAGCTCACAGGTTTGAGGCCAGCCTGAGTCAGAGCGAGATCTTATCTCTAAAAATAGCCGGGCATTGTGGTGGGCACCTGTAGTCCCAGCTACTCAGGAGGCTGAGGCAAGAGAATCACTTAAGCCCAAGATTTTGAGGTTGCTGTGAGCTGGGACACCACAGCACTCTACCCAGGTGACAGCTCGAGACTCTGTTTCAAAAAAAAAAAAAAAAGTGACGATCACTTGGTTTACCTGATGTATCAATTCAAATGAATTATTTGGGCTAGGATTTGATAACCTATAGCTCTGATTTGTTGGGCTCATCACTGCACAAGCTAGAAACCTTTATCTTGTATACACTATGTGTGATTTAATTCAAACACACTTTATTTCCTTGTGAGTACTGGCGGCAAGGCTGTGCCCACTGACCATAGCCCACCTGAGGTAATGATGAGAGTTGCGGCCTCATGATAGAGGAAAGTTATAACTTTTTTAGCTTTTAATACCTTTATTGTTCCCTGCTGAATACTTGCTGTTAAACAAAAACAAGTTATCAATTCCTCTTAGGCTTGGAATGATTGTTGCCATGGAGTACGGTGAGTTATTAAATCAACCGTAGTTTATTTTTGGTTTTAATTTTACCAGAAAAATAAATATTCTCTGTTGAATTGCTTTGAAGTTAATATTTGACTTTAGTAGTGGAAACAAGACTTTATTCTTTTCTCCCTAATAATCACTCCCTAAAGACTCTTGAGATTTCTACATGAAATACTGATGTGTTATAATGCATTTATATAATAGTTCATAGTTATTCGAATTTTGATAGATGGAATTAGCAAAGAAAAATTCATTTTATGCATTTTGTTATAATAATAATAGAAATAATCAAAACTACACTATTACAATGTGCACAGAAAATTCAGCCATGATAAAAGCAAGAAAACAAGTGAATAAAAACCTGCCTGATTCCATGCTAAAGTAATGAGTAATAAAAAGAAACTCGAAGGGCACAAACCAGCAAGAAAATGTAGATTTGAGCTATGAAAATAAATAACGTGAAATTATTTGAGATAAAAATTATTGCTACAAATGGGTTTGATCTAGAAACGTAGTTTCATGAAAAATTTAATGAAAACATATCTTTTTTGTTAGTTTTCTTTGTGGATATGTCTGCTAAGAGAGTTTTAGCTTTGGTTGGTGTAAAACCACAAAGGCATTTTGAGGTGTGTGAGGCCCTTTAGGCTTGTCCTGTGGTTTGGGGGTCTCGGCCTAGTTAGAGACCCACAGCTCGGCCCTCAGCTGTGAAGACCCTAGGGAGAGAGAGGCGCAGGTACACAGGTGGTTGGGCTGGGCACTTACCTGCTTGATTTGTGGTTACATTTACAGACACAGACTGCCGGGGTCCCGGGCTCAAGTCGGACACTCCGTTCACTGCCTCAATCTCAAAGGTATAGTTTGTGTGAGCGAGCAGGTCCACCATCATGACAGAGGTGTTTCTCAGGCCGCTTTGCCGGGGAAGGTACCTGACTTGAGCGCCACACGCCTCACACCCCCCTGCGTGGGAGCGGCACTGCTTGCATGCAATATAATAGGACACATCTTTCCTTCCACCAGTGTCAGCAGGCGGAATCCATTCCAGAAAGACACTAGTTTCATTAACATTGGAGATGGCATTCCGAGGAGCAGACGGGGGTCCTGGTTTGCAAAGTAAAGTGAGAAAAACACATTTTAAGAGACTATGAAGTAGGCATCTTTGACCACACCAGTCCCTACTCTGAAGGAAAAGAAACCACATTTCCAAGCAATCTTTTATGTCCTAATTTTTCATTATCTGTGAAAAATTCTGTTATCATTTTATGCAGACAGTGAGATTCACATCCTATCAAAACGGCTTTTCTTAGCAAGGTGATAACACGTTTAGTAAAAGCCGATGTTTTGTGCGGTGTGTGTGCAAATAACTGCAGTTAACCTATTGTGTACAAAATCTTTGATAAAATTATCTATTAAAATTTGGGAGGAATGAAGTGGATATTTCCTCATTGATGTCTGTGAAATAAATATAAAAGTAGTTACTAACAAGTGAGTACAAGTAAAAATAGGACTTTTCAGTGTGACTCTTGACTTCAAATCATACAGCAAATAACAAAGGATCCTTAGCTTACGTCAAAACAGACTCCATAGCCTCTGGATAAACCATCTACAGGATCTGAAACTCTCTCTTGTAGGTTGAGAAAGCACCAGGGTTTGAGTAGATGGTCAACATTACTGTAGTAAAACTTTGACTTTTTTTATATGAGGATTCTGTAAGTTGTGAATTTTACTTAACTGAAAATATACATTTATTTTTAAAATATCTCTGAAAGTGAAGGCAGTAGATGACCTAACACAAGGTGGGGGTTAGGGGATTGAGGTTGTGGGGGTTAATTACAAAATTATCTTTTGTAATTGTGTCCCCCCAAGAGGTGTATGGAACCTCTTGGGGGGACACAATTACAAAAGGGACTTTCCCTAACAACTGCAATCAATGTAATCTAATTCTTTGCACCTTAACGAATCCCAAACAATAAATGAAAACCCTCAAAAGCATTATAATAGGGAAGAAGGAAAATGTTCAGATTTTGAAGGATCAGCAGAACAAATTTTAATCCCCAATTACCTACCACAGTAAATGAATCTAATCATAGAATCATAGTATCTTTAAATACTAGTAGTATAACTTTCCGAACTTCATAAAGTATTTCTTAGACCTTTTTTTCCTGTACATGGAAAAAATTTCCATTCCTATGAATGGAAATTGGATGTATTTTTAAACATATATTTTATATTCAGAATAATCTACTTTCCATAAGGTGGAATTTTCCACTAAAATGTGAGTTATGGAAACCACACTTTTAATTGCTTTAAAAATTTCTGAGATAAAAGGTTATCAATAGCATATTTATATTTTACCTATTCCTGACCCAAATAATTAGCATAACAAAGAGAACCAAATGGATCACAAAACGTGTACCCCTATTCTATTCCTAGATAGGGTTAAAACTTCAGTCACTGTTAAGATATGATGAAATGTTCTCAATGAGAAAATAAATTATTATTTGGTTTAGAGATAACTTGTACATCTCTCCCTACAGGGAATGAAATTAAATATGATGGCCGTTGAATGGTTTACAAGCACAAATTAGGCTACTTAGGATGATCTAACTTGTCATACTAATATGAATTTTTGTTCTACATATAAAAATCAACATTAATTTCTACCTAATATGTATAGAACAGCCAGGACTATTGAGTAATAATTTGTAAAGTGGTAACAAAGCTACCTAGGATTTAAAATTTCGCTGTAACAAATATCATTTAAACTAATCAACCCTGTAACCAAAAAGTTGACATTTTGCCAGAAAAAAAAATCCCCACCTTCATTATATTCATGGTTGAACTCTACCAATATTTTTACAAGTACAACCTCACACCCTTCAATCTACAGCCATATCTTTTTAATTTTAAATAATCACTTAGCATGGAAATACAAATATTATTGTTTATTATAATAAACAGCTAATTTAATAGTGAAAAGTTATGAAGAAGATGGAATTGGAGATTGAAAGTTATAGGTGTCACTTCTGAGGAAAAGAGGAAACTTAGCTAAAAAAAGATCTAGTTTAGAACAATGTCACCTTCTTTGTTTTTTCCCTGCAACTGAAATATGTTTGCATTAGGCACTTTTCCTGTAAATCTGCACATACAGACTCCACTAGCTGCACTTTTCCTTTTGTTCTTACTTTTCCACTGACTCTGACCACTACCGGTCAACATGAAGCTCCAACTCAAGTAGAGACCTAACGGGGACGTACAGATGAGAGGCTCAGGTGAAAATGCACCCCAAAATTCAAGTAACGAGATTCCACTGCCCTGGTAGCAGGGATAATATGTAAACCAAGGCAGAACTGTGAGAAGAATCCTTCATTTAGACAGACTCGTTAGAATATTGGGTTTTAATTTTGATTTTTTTCTTGTAGGTTTATGTAATTTTGTTTCCAGATTAAAAAAAATAAAAGTATGTATGTTTTACAAACAAACGAACAAAAAAAAGTTAAAAGGAGATGGGACCATAAATTCGGGGGCACCTGTACCATTTATAGAGCTGTGAATGCAACTAAAAGCAGACACACAACGACACTCACAATTACATACTAGAGAGATCTGATATCTGAGTCCCAGTAGTCTTTCTGCATGAGATACACACAAATTAGTGCTCATTTCTGACATGATATTAGAAATTCATGTATCTGCAGACAACAGGAGAAGCCTCCTGGGGGCTCGGTCCTAAAATAGTGCTAAGCAGTCCTTGCCACCAATGCACAGCCTCCCCCCAGTTTCCAAACCCAACAAATTTACAGAAAGGGAGGCTTCCATTAATGCTAAAAATATGTCAGCTGGACCACTTAAAGAATATACTAATTAGGAAATTAATAAAATGTAAAAGAATTGGGACATGATTTTCTTTCCTTAATTTGCCACTCAAGGTCTTCACAGTATTTTCCCTATGGTTTGGGGATTCTTTTGCTCTCAATAATGTAAATAATTGTTTAAATGCACAGAGAATAAAATGTATTACATTCCATTATAGTTTTACTTTCTGCACTCAAATATGTCCTCCCCAAGGTATGTCATGACATTATTCATTCATGTAAAAGGGAAATGTTTTATGGGGTAATCATCTACCCCATAAAATAATCACCTTGTCAATAAAAAGAACAGTCTTCGGTAATGTAAAGCTAACTAATGACAACGATTTGAGGAATTCTGAAAATATGCTGCACTGACACTATGAAATTCAGATAAAACTTTACTCTGCAATTACTTGATAATGAGAAGTCTGTACTCTCTTTTTAAATTTAGAGATGGATACTAAAATTTCAAAGAGAAACTACAATTTACGGGGCCCTACGCTTTACTGGAACAGGACATCAAGCCAATGGAAGTGGAACATTGGGAGGGGGAGGGATTCCGTTTCCTTCCCTTTCACTTTCTGTTTTCGTTTGATTTGCTGTGGGGACTTTGTGGAACTCTGAAAGTGCTCTCATCAAGTCCCAAATGCATAAATATTACATTCTCAAAAGTATATGGAAAACTAGAAAAGCAAATGCACCAAAAGCATCGAGAGCTGTGGATGCATCACGGCAAATGTCGGAACTCGTGCTTACTATTCACCTGCTCTAGTTATATGATCGGCAAATACGTCATCAATAATAGTCAAGGATGCTCCCTAGCCAGACACGTAACACTGCATGAAAACACTAGCTAAAATGTCATCTGTGTATGACTATGAAGTCTTATTTGCCACCTCCAGTTCCCACGTTCTTCAAGTGTTTCTTGTTTATAAATTACCTTCCTTAATGACCTTTGCAACTTAGTGTGGCAGGTGAGAGCAAGATGGTGAAGGTGCCATTTGTGTGTAATTACACATGTAGAAACTGGCATAGGAAGAAGAAGGGAAAAAAATTATCATGAATAGGGAAGTGCATTTGTCAAAGCCCTATTTGTCTATGGCGAACCCTAAAATAAGCCACAAAATGAACAGCGTGGTAGTCGTTGAATTTGAAGTTAGGGTAAGTTGATGCCTGCCGTGGTGAGGGATAAAAGAGACTCTCATTTTTCAATGCTTGCTAGAGAAGACTGAAATTTGGTGAAAATTATATAGGGAAGATTCAACATGGTGCCTGTTTCAGGGGTAAATGCTCATGGAAAGTAACAGGCTTCACCTTGCTGTTTATTCGGGCTGGTGAAGGTTAGCGTCACCGAATATGCGTGGGGTCCTTACTTGTGCATGCCATTGTGGGTGGATCAGACTCCCTCCTGAAATAATCCTTTTCACAGACACAAGAGGCGGAAGCTTCCTCATGGGTGTAACTGTGAGGTGGACATTTGCTGCAGCTCTGGATGTGAGGTGAGGCTTTGAAGAACCCAGGTCTGCACACTGTCAAGAGAAATAAGAGACTAAGCTTTTCCCTGAAACACAGGCAGTGTTTGCTTTGTGAACAAAGCCATTATTTTGACCAGCATACACAGATTAAAGGTAACACAACGTTTGCAGCAATTTCAAGAATTTTTCATGAGCTTCTGAGTCACAAATACAAGGCTATTCATTCAGATCTTCAAATATTACATTTATTTAAAGTTTTTAAATATGTGTGCAATATACATATTTTAATGACTTGTATGCTACTTGAGCTTATAAGAAATTTTAAGTGTTGAGTATTTATGTGTATTTAAAACTGAAGCAAGTGCTTTGTCTACCATTTGCACTGCAACTAGGTTGAAGAAATATAAATTCTTCCACATACTCCTTGAACGGGGTGGTACGCCGTAGATGCTCCAAGTTTCATAATTGAGTAACTAATGTGATTAGTAGGTGCTAAATGCTTTACAGTGCCAGTGGATTTGGAAAAACACATGAAGAAACTGGTATACAATCCATATCATATTGATTTCAGGAATCAAATTTTTGGCATTTGTTTTGCATTTTCCTCCATTTTAGGACATTTCTTTGAAATTCTAACAGAATTTGACATTTATCTTTTCTAGTTTCTGGAATAGTTATACTATAGAATCTGTAATGATCAATAAAGGGCAGAAATTATGTCTTATTCATTCTTGCATGAAAGAAAAGTCATTCTGGGGTCTGCCCACAAGACCTGTCCAAAGGTGGCGTGGAAGGCCTGGCACAGCCTGCCGCCGTAGCTGAGCTTCAGAATCAGGTGAGAGCCGAGTTCCCTGGGGTGTCTGTTCACATGTCTGCGCTGGTGGGCAGGGAAGGAAAAGCTCCTGACATGACTCACTTCCTCCTGTGGATCCCCAGCTGTTCTAACTATTCCTCCTTCTCAGGGGCTAACAGGTCTGAGCGTTAGTATGCCATGAAACAGACATTCCTAGACTCTTTACATCTGACTTTACATAAAACTACTCAACTGTATTTTTTCTACTTTCGAAGCTCACCATATATGCTGAAGGGTCTTTACTCAACCATTCCCGCACAATGGCTGAAAGCTCAAAGGTGAACGTGTATTTCAATAGTCATTTCTGATGGACATAATGAATTGGGGCCAATTTCCATATGCTATAAATGATCTCAGGTTTCAGTAATCCATGCTCAGTCTCTCTGCCATCACCACGAATAATCAGGAACTGGCAAAGATGAGAAGGTACGTTCTTCAGTACATCTAATTATAGCGATAGTAAAGCCTTAATGCGCTTATAAATTCTGAGAGAATGTGAAGGTATTTGAAAGATAAGAAGAGCTTTTTAATAGTATTAGGGACATTCCTGAAGTTAAATGATTAGTAGAAGCTTTAAAATATTATTTTTCTTATAATAGGATTGCTGTAGCAGCCAACACCATACTTAACTCACTCAATTTTTCTTTTTTCACCCTTTTAGTAAAACCATTCTCACTTTAAACACTATTTGCTTTCAAAGACTTAAAGCGTCAATCCCCATGTTCTGAGGAGTATTTGGAATTCATTTATCCTTCATGAAACAAAAGTCATTTCTTTTCTTTCTAATGAGTGCCTTTTACGTGAAATGCTTTCTATGATATCATACAGAACGCTGCTGTACAACAGGAAGCAAAAAGGAGATAAAGGTATCTTTCTGCTCCGTTCAATAAAATGCTTAGAGCAGGTGCGATGGGCCAGAAACTCCGCTGGCCTGGGGTTAGAGAGGTAAACAGGAAACTAAGGAACTCCTCAGGAGAACGCTCAGAATAAAGTGGAAGAGATAAACTTACCCAGGGTGGAAGGTGTTTGGTGTAAACCTCCCAGCTAAACGTTTTAGCTTGTAGTAATTGGGAGTTTATTTTATAAACAAAAGGAGGTCATCACTAAGTTATTTTTTCCCTCAGCTTTATCAAGGTATAATTGAGAAAAGAAAATTTTATATATTTACTGAGAAAGGACAGAAAAGGGGTTTCTAGGGTACAGGAAGAAAGCCGGGCCGGTTGAACAGGGCCGTGTGGAGGCTGCAAGGAGTGCCCAGCCCTCAGAGCAGCAGCTCTCCTTGCCAGAAAAAGGGGAATAATGTAGGCATGCAGCGACCTAGGTAACCAGGGACCAATAGAGAAGGAATAATCAATGACCAGTACAAAAGGACAGTGACCTGGTGGCACAGACAGACCAAAGACAGAGCTACAGACGGCTTCCAAAGGAGAGGCCGGGCTGAGCCCTCCACGCTGCCTTCCCGGCTGCCTCCCTCTCCTCGCTCCGGAGAAGGGCCCGCTTCTGACTCTGTTTGCAAGTGCTCTGAGTTTCCTCTTTATCTTAAGTAAGAACTCCCTTTGCCACGCTGCTCTGTTCCTTCTGTTCTGTGCATGCTACCTGGGTGGTTCCCGTGTTACTCTGCTTCTATCCACTCTGCTTGGACGTCTACCGTGCCCTGGTTGGACGCCCTAGTTCTGCAGAGTAATCAAACCCGGTCAGTGGGGGTGAGGGACACAAGACCCCTGTGCCCAGCATTTACAGAGACTGGGAAGGTCAGCGGGGGTGAGGGACCCAGGACCCCTGTCCCCAGCATTTACAGTGACTGGGAAGTTTTAAGCAGGGAAATAACTAGATCAAAGCTCTGTCTGTGAAATCCGTCCACAGCAGCATGGGTAACAAATGGGAGAGAAAGGGCAGCGGCCACGGGCACTGTTATTTCTACCGTATTAATTCTGAAAGACACAACGTCACCTAACAAGAGTGATCCCAGGTAACAGATAGAATGACTAGGTGAACACAAGCACTGGAAATAAGGTAAAATCATCCACAATTCACTGTATGCAGTTAGATGAGTGACTCAGAAATGTTAAGAATGACCCACTCTTAAGGTGTTTGGTTTAAATCTCCCAGAAAATACTGATGGCATTTTTGTAGACTGAGAGCAGGAGCCATGGAATGTGTTGGGGAAGACAAAGGGTGATACTTGAGGCATTATTTAACTTGAGGTGGCCCAGGAAATGGAAAGAGAAGTTTAGAGAGAAAGACAGCGTGATTCAATCTTACCCTCCCCAAATTAGAACCTGTAATGACTAAAGCCTCGAAATCGTGACTGTAAATCTCAATGCCATTCACAACCCTGCTAGACAAACTCCGTACTATTCCTGTAGTTAACCTCATTCCCCAACATCAACCTCCTGTTTCTTCAGCTCCTTACAAGCTCCTCCCTCTGCTCCCACCTTACTCGTCCGTGGTTCAAAAACGGAAGGGCAGCGTCCTCACCTCCCACCGCCCAGTCTCCAACCCCATTCAAGGTTGTACCCATCCTCTCACCATCCATTCTTTTATAATGAAAACATGTCAAAGAGAAACATCTTTATTTGAATTAGGAATCCTCCCTCTGCTCTCCAAGGTGAAATGTTTGAGTGTCCTGCCTACAAACCTTTGGCTTACTCAGAAACAAAGTACTCACTTGATCCCAGACCTCCCAGTAGCTACCAGGGTGTTGTTCCACCTTCAGAACGCAATGTCTTAAATTATTTCTCCATACTAGCATCTCTAGTTTCTAGCTCTAAATCACAAGGATACACCCCACTCCACAGAAACCTCTCAGCAGAAACTACTTGTGTGAAGACGGCTGTCACCTGTTACACTCACTTCCCAGCTACCTGGGACCAGGCCTGCTTTGTGGAATCTCCAGTTATTTTCATTATGAAACTTCAGCATAGCCTAAAAGTTTGCACACTATGTACACAAACTTTCAATGCAGTCCCCAGCAACACTAGGATTCTCTGCCTCAACACAGCAAAAATTCCAGACAAAAACACAAGAAGCATGAATAATTTACCCTTAAAAACAAACTTCTGGGGCTGCACTTGTGGCTCAAAGGAGTAGGGCGCCGGCCCCATACACCAGAGGTGGCGGGTTCAAACCCAGTCCTGGCCAAAAACGTCAAAAAAACTTATGCTCCGTGATAAGATACACGGAAGATATTTTGGGTATTACTTATTTTTTGAGTGCACGCTTTCCGTCAAATATTGTGACAAGGCGTGTTGGGACTGTGGGGGGAAATAAAAATTACTCTTCACACCCATAAAGCTACAATGTACTTCACAGGTGAAATAATAAACAACTAATAAACATGTAATGATCAACAGAAGCATTTATTCAGCATCTCTCTTGTGCCAGATGAATTTTGCATCATTTTATTTATGTGAACTCTCATTTTCCCCCAACTCACATAAACATTCTGGAGAATAGAAATAGTCCGTGTGATTTTCATAACATGTAGCACAGTTTTGTATTAATGAAATATTCATCAGTATTTACTAGTGTAAATAGTACCTTTGTTCCTACTTAGGATGTAAATGACATACCAGAAACTTGATAAAGGCTGATTAATCTGAATTAATGTATTGAATCCTGGCAAATAAAACTAATATATATTGCAGCTTATACTCACTACTTCAGTAGTTTGCATAGCCATTTACACTCTAGTCTTTTTTGCTCCAATAATAAGGATGTTAAGTACATCTATTAAAATTCATTTTTTAAACCTAAATAGGAAAATCCAGTCATTAATATTCAATTAAATATAGCTGGGGATTGGGGTGGGTGCCTATAGTCCCAGCTACTTGGGAGGCTGACGCAAGAGAATCGCCTAAGCCCAGGAGCTGGAGATTGCTGTGAGCTGTGATGCCACAGCACTCTACACGGTGACTAAGTGAGACTCTATCTCAAAAAAAAAAAAAAAAATTCAATTAAATAAAGATTTTCACATGTTAAAATTGTGAAAACTTGCAGCACACTCTGTTTTGAATTCTTTTTAAAGTCCTCAAACATGACCACAAATTTTTAAACTGACAAATTTTATTGATTTTTCCACACTGCTTTTAATTAAATTACTTTTAATTATCACCACTATATCTTACCTTGAAGAACCATCAACATCAGGATACATAAGTATATTCTCTTCATAATTCAAAGAAAAAAAATTAAAAATTAATGTAGAAAATAATTACTGATTTGCTAATTTAGAATAAATCACCAGAGTAATTTAGAATATTATAATTCTCCTCTTTAGAATAAAACATATAGCCATTTTTATAAAGTCAGTCCTAAAGACACCACTCATGGGAAATTGCAGCTAAATGCACTTTTATTTAAAAAATATCATTATGATATTTTAAAAGTATTTATAAAATATTCTTTATAATATTTGGTTGGTCAACTCTTTGTAAAATTTTGTAATCAATACTTTGTAAATAAACCTATATTTAGCTACAGTTTCCCATTGTAGCTTTAGGATGGATTTAGGGGTAACTTTTGGGACAACCTATATATATTTCATATATAAATGGAAATCAAATAATTAAATATAAAATGCACAAAATGTTTACTGCTGACAGTGTTCAAGATATAATAAACCTTCAAAAACACTACTGGATTTATCTAGTGTTTTATTGAGAATGACAAAAAACCACTATGAACAAGGTTTTTATCATAACTCTATAGTATCTGAATCATAGCGGGTATATGATAAGTCAAATTTGCTGTTTTAATAGATTCTTCAAAATGAAATCCTCAGAAGATAGATTAATCCAAAGATTTGTTTATTAAGAAAAATCAGTGGGCTGGGCACAGGCTGCTCACGCCTGTAATCCTAGCACTCTGGGAGGTGGAGGAGGGGGACATATCACTTGGGCTCACGAGTTCAAGACCAGCCTGAGAAAGAGCGAGATCCCTAAAAATAGCTGGGTGTTGTGGTGGGTGCCGGTAGTTCCAGCTACTCAGGAAGCTGAGGCAAAAGGATTTTTTGAGCCCAAGAGTTTGAGGTTCTGTGAGCTATGATGCCACAGCACTCTACCCAGGGTGACTGAGACTCTGTCTCAAAAAAAAGAAGAAAAAAAAAAGAAAAGGAAAAACAGCATAACAAACATATCATTTCTAAACAAAGCAAGCTCTTAGGTTGTAAGAAATCCAACTTTCTCAAAACACTTCTGGATCAATGTAGAATGTAAATATCTTAACACAATAACTAAGAAAATGCCAGGAAGGCTATGTTAACCAGTGTGATGAAAATGTGTCAAACAGTCTATAAAACCAGTATATGTGCCCCATGATTGCATTAATGTACACAGCTATGATTTAATAATACAAAAAAAAAAAAAAAAAAGAAAGAAAGAAAAAGAAATGTTCACCGACTACATAAACAAACAAACAAACAAACAAAAAACACTTCTGGATCATCTCTGACTGAACTTTATTCCCAGCAGAACTGACCCAGAGGACGGTGTCCAGAGCATTAGCTGATGCAGAGAATGAAGTTGCTTCCCCCGGTGGACCACAGGTGTGTGTTTTAGTAACAACCCACTGCAGGAGCTGGGCTTGGTCAGGCATCTTAAATATTTTGGTGATGCATTGGTCAAGAGGCTGGATTTCTGCGGTCACGTGTGGAGGCAGAAATTCCCATGTCCCATTTGTAAGATGATTCACTGGTGGGTGGCAATCATCTACTGTCAGCAGGATAGACTATCTCTTCTTCATTTCTTGGTAGATTCCCCTTACCCACTCCTCAAATGGGGCACCAGTCATCCATGCCACCTCCTAGTGACCGGGTGGTCTTCAGGCTCTGCCAATTTACCACCCACCATGGCCTTTAACTCTCTCCAGCTGAACTAGCACAAAGCCCAGCCGTGAGACGTTCTTTGGAAAGTTTTCCACCCTTACACCTGTCTCCCTTTATCATGCCCTCCTGAGAGGCATCATCCTGAAAAAGAGTCCACCCTCGTCAGCGATAAAGATGTCATCTATGATCTTTGAAGCCTCTGAAAAGCCAGGAACTTTTTGGTAAACTCTTCCATGACTTCTACTGGAACTTCACTGGATTCACCACACAAGACCTTCTGGGAGATCTTGTGTTGCAATTTAAATTTCTCCAGCCAACAACCTGGTGCTTGGAAATCTGCCACCCTGACTTCCTGACTGATGTTTTTAGAAAGTTCTTACATTCTCAGTTTAGAGGTTTGGATGTTCACTGCCCTCCTTTACTGACCCAGCTTCACGTGGCTTCACTGCCTTTGTTGAGGGAAGGAGTCCTCTTTTTCCACTGGAGGACTCATATCTCTCCAAGCACTCAGGTTCACATTTTGAATATTTTAACTGTGGTTTTGCTGACACCAAACATCCCACTGTCTCTATGTGGGGGATTCTTTCCAGAAAATGTAGACAAATTATCACACTTTTCCTTGAGTCTCAGCCGTTGGGCCATCATGCCCCAATTAACTCTAATTTTTTTTAGTAATTGTAGCATGAACCTACAATTCCTTCATGTTGAAAACTCTCCCACAACCTGGATAAACAATGGGACATTAGGCCTAATCCAACATGTAATAATAAAACATTAAAAAAAACTTACACTGAAGAAAAAATAATATAACTAAGGAGTAAACCCAACACTATTTACCCTTTGATGTAGAGTGGACTCAATGGGTAAAGTTATGGAGGCTGAAGTAATATTGTGTGTCACCAAGTGTTCAAGATTCCCCTTACAGAGGTGGGCCCTGCAAGTCTGTCAGTCAGTCTTCCACCGAGTGCATGGGAAACACATCCAACCTATGAAAATGAGGTCAACTTAAGCGGGGGGGATCGATGTGGGGCAGTTGTTAATTATAGAGGTTCTACTTTGTATATAATAAAATTTCTACCAAACGTAAAAAAAAAAAAAAAAGATGGGTGACTTTAAAAATGGTTTAGGATTGTATCACTTCATATTATTGTCTTCCAAAAAAAATTTTCGTTTTTGAACCTGCCACCTGCAGTATTTGGGGCCAGCGTGCCTTACTCCTTTGAGCCACAGGCACCGCCCTGTCTTACAAATCCTTCATGGAGTTGATATCATGTAGTGACAATTATCAGTTCTAATACTAACTTGCTTCCCACATTTCAAAAATTATCATCTTCAGAGTTCACAAAAAAACAGAATATCCTCAAATTTAGCAAAACTTTATTATGTATCAAGTATCATAATACTCCTTTAGTCCTAAGATGGGAATTTTTATATTTCTCAACAAGCAAAGTATAAAATACTTACAATTTAGAACATACATAGTTAGAAAATAATCACCAAATAATGAAGGACAGAATGTTTATTGTGCTCAATAGAAGCATGTTGGTTTTATTAGTATTTATTTCTACCTTATTCTCTGAAAAACGATGTGGCTCCTTGAGTAAGACAAAATAATTAAGTTAAACTGACTTCAGTGAAACCAAGCGTGTGAACAAGTATTCACAGAGAGAATTTTTTTTTTTTTTTTTTTTTGTGCAGTTTCTGTCTGGGGTTGGGTTTGAATCTGTCACCTCCAGTATATGGGGCCAGTGCCCTACTCCTTTGAGCCACAGGTGCCACCCTCATAGAGAGAAATTCTGCGGGCTTGTGAAATTCTACCGGGGTATGAATTTCCACCTTGGCAACGTGGACATGGTTGAGAAATAGTAACTAAACAAGAACCTCGTTTTGGCTTAGAATGAACTGATATGTGGCTAGTTGACCGTGGACAATGGTACAGAACAATGTTACTATTTTATGTTTACCTGATTTGACACTAACTAATATAAAAGCCACACAACGTCCCCAGTTCTTCAAAGGGTTGCTATGAAAATTTATCACCAATAATAGAAACAACAGAATCAACAGCAAAGCAGGGTTTATTTTAGTCTTAGTTATTCATTCTTCTATAGTAAAAATTGCTATGGGTAATTTTAAACCTTCTTTTTCTATTTGTATTCTATTTTCCCCCACTACATAAATACAAATGCAATTACTACATAAATACAAATGCAATTTACTACATAAATACAAATGTGTTCAACTTTCATTATTAATTTTATTGCATGCTTTTCATCATTCTACTTTCAATAGATACTTAAGATGCCAAATGGTTTTGCTGTCCCAAAAGAATAAATGTGAATTAATTTAGATATAAAAGTGCTTCAGTAACAGCACGTGTAGGGTATTATAAAAGTGAACATGTGTGTATGTGCAAAGCATTTTTAATTTTTGGTTTCATATTTCCCACTTCATCGAAAATTTTAATTAGGTAAAGAGCTGGGAGTTGTACAAAAGCATTTCTGTTGTTAAAATTAATAGATTTGTAAAGTACAAATTGAAAGGCTAGGAAAAAGTAATATTAACAATGTTTGAATTAGGCATGGAACGTTTTCTACTGTCCAACTCTGATGCTTTCTGGTTCATAGATGCAGATAAAAGCTTTCTACCTGAGTCAGGATGAGCCAGACAAAATGCTTAATTGTTACTCCTTTCACGAGTGGATGGGCACTTGGGCTTTTCCCATGACTTAGCAATTATGAATTGGGCTGCAATAAACATTCTGGTACAAATATCTTTGTTATAGTGAGATTTTTGGTCTTCTGGATATACACCTAG
Organism: Loris lydekkerianus; assembly: GCA_963574355.1. Lineage (NCBI taxonomy): Eukaryota > Metazoa > Chordata > Mammalia > Primates > Lorisidae > Loris > Loris lydekkerianus. The sequence goes on along the minus strand of CAUYPK010008116.1, from coordinate 10,485 downwards.
TAGAGGAATTAAAGGATCAAATGGCAGGGCTACTTTTAGATCTCTAAGTATTCTCCAAACGTCTTTCTAAAAGGAACGTATTAGTTTGCATTCCCAACAGCAGTGCAGAAGTGTTCCCTTTTCTCCACATCCACACCAACATCTCTGGTTTTGGGATTTTGTGATGTGGGCTAATCTTACTGGAGTTAGATGATATCTCAAAGTAGTTTTGATTTGCATTTCTCTGATGATTAAGGACGATGAGCATTTTTTTTTTCATAAGCCTGTAGGCCGTGCACCTGTCTTCTTCAAAGAAGCTTCTCTTCAAGTCCCTTGCCCACCCTGAGATGGGACCACTTCTTCTTTTCTTGCTGATACATTTTGAGTTCTTTGTGGATTCTGATTATTAAACCTTTGTCGGAGACATAACCTGCAAATATCTTCTCCCATTCAGACGGCTGTCTGCTTGCTTTACTTACTGTGTTCTTGGGTGTGCAGAAGCTTTTTAGTTGTCCCGAACTCGGCACAAATTTTGTGCCGAAAAAACTCGGCTTATACTCGAGTATATACGGTAGTTTTCTTTGAATTATCCCAGAGCTCTCTGAGAGAATGATCCGCTTTTGCTCTCCACTTCTCTTCTTCTTGGAGATGTTTTCAATAAATACTTTGGAGATTCTTTTGGAGATGTACAGCCGTGTGAAAAAACTCATAAACTGCATAGCATAGAAATATTGAAAAAAATGAAAGGTTAGTTATGCCATGAATACTTAAACTATAAGTAGATACTAGACTATTTTACCACTTACTACCATTAAAACATACAGAAATCTATTATGAAAAGTTAAAATTTATCAAAACTTAAGGACATAGACCATACATGCAGCCATTTGCAGTCAAGAGAAACATAAACAAATGTAAAGCACTATTGAATCACAACTGGAGGCCTGGCATAGTGGCTCATGCCTATAATTCTAGCACTCTGGGAAACCAAGGCGGGTGGATTGCTAGAGCTCAGGAGACTATCCTGAGCAAGAACAAGACTCTATCCCTACTAAAAAATTAGAAAAAAACTAGCCGGGCATGGTGGGGCATGCCTGTAGCCTCAGCTGCTCGGAAGGCTGAGGCAATCAGAAGGATTGCTTGAGCCTAAGAGTCTGCAGTTGCTGTGAGCTATGATGAAACCATGGCACTCTAGCCTGGGGCAACAGAGTGAGACTCTGTCTCAAAAAATAAACAGAAAGAGTCATAACGGCATAAAAATAAGCATAGTACATACTATACTTCTGTAATAATTTTTAGTTACCTGTTGCTATTCTATTGACTTTAAAGTAGGCAGTATCCACTTAACACCTTGTGATGCTCATCTCAGAGTAAGCGATGTCTCTTTAGTAAATTTTGTATTGCAGTAAATAGTGTTTCTCATGGTTCTTGTGTATTTTTCAGTATGTTCAGTGCAATACTATAAACCTTGAAGGGCCACAAGTAAGGCTAGAAATGTTCCCAAGAAGCAGAGAAAAGTTAGGCCATAAGGAAAAGTTGACTTGCTTGGTATATGCCATAGATGGTGGTCTGCTGGTGTAGTTGCTTACCATTTCAGACAGAAGATTTATCTTATAAACAGATGATATGACCCTATGGTGCGTATAGATGTAGTATAATACTGTAAACATATTTTCTCTTCCTTATAATTTTTTAAATAACGTCTTCTTTAGCCTATTTTATTATTAGAATACAGTATATAATACATGTAACACAAAATATGTGTTATAAACTGTTCTTGGTAGGGCTTCTGGTCAGAAGTAGGCTGTTAGTAGTAAAGTTTTGGGGGATTCGGAAGTTATACTTACATTTTTGACTGCTGGGTGTGTGTGTGTGTGTGTGTGTGTGTGTGTGTGTGTATGTGGGGCAGAGTCCAGTATCCCTGCCTTGTTCAAGGATCAACTGTGTTAGATAACCTAGTGTTTTTACATTATTTCACAGAAGGAAATGTTTTCTGGTGCAGAAACTACTATCTTATGAGGATAAAAGAAACCCTGTTTGTCTTTTCACATTTTCTAATCATAAGCTTCTTTAGAAAAGAGAACTTCAATGGAATTTTAACTCATTTGGTCTCAATGTGATTATTCCCTCATCCCCGCCCCCACCCCCACACTCTACTTCCAATAGAGTTTCCTTAAATTGGCAGAGCATTTCCCCCATTGAACTCATGTTGATATGTTCTAATAATTGGAGGGATAAATTTTCTGAAATCTCTTAGCATTTCTTATTTGAGGTCAGAAAACCTTTAAAATGTTTTGAAATATAAAAATATGAAGCCATAATTTACCAATAATTTTGTCTGGGTTTTTTATTTATTGTGATAACTTATAATGCAAAAGATTGTGGATTGGTACTGGTATATAGTGATCTCATTATTATTATTATTTTAATTAAATCATAGCTATGTACATTAATGCAATCATGGGGAACCATACACTGGTTTTACATACCATTTGACATACTTTCATCACACTGGTTAACATAGCCTTCCTGGCATTTTCTTAGTTTCTTTATTTTTATTAACTGTTGTTATTAAGTCATCTGTTCTCAGAATTGGAAGGACTTTTCAAAGAGTAGATTAAATCACACAGGAAAGAATATTGGCTGTATATTGCCTAGTATACATAAAACAAAAAACAGGAAGATGTTTATAGAGGCTTTGGGTGGTGTGTTTTCTGTTTAACAGCAAAAGTAATTATTCTTGGCTCAGCGCCCATAACACAGTGGTTATAGTGCCAGCCACATGCACCAAGGCTGGAGGGTTCAAAACTGGCTGGGCCAGCTAGACAACAATGACAACTGCCACAAAAAATATCTGGGCATTGTGGCAGGCGCCTCTAGTCCAGCTACTTGGGAGGCTGAGACAAGAGAATGGCTTAAGCCCAAGAGTCTGAGGTTGCTGTGAGCTGTGATGCTACGGCACTCTACCAAGGGTGACATAGACTTTGTCTCAAAAAAAAAAAAAAAAGAAAGAAAGAAAGTAATTATTCAATCATATATAGAAAGAGAAGTAAATGCAGTTGACCTTTGAACAGCGAGGCTCAGGGGGCACCTGAGCAGTTGAGAAATCTGCATGTAACTTAAACTAGAGAAAAGAAAATGTTATTAAGAAAATTATAAGAGAAAATATATCATCTGTCAATTAAGTGGAAGTAGACCATCATAAAGGCCTTCCTCCGCATCATCTTCCTGCTGAACAGGCTCACGAGGAAGGGGAGGGTTTGGTCTTGCTGTCATGGGTGGCCAAGGTGGAATTGGAAGAGAAGGTGGAGGGAGGGAGGAGAGGCAGGTGCACTGGGTGTAACTTTATGGAAATACATCATAATTTCTGTCTCACTTTCTTGCTCTTTCATTTTCTGTAAATGTTTCTATATGACACATGAATTCTTCTTCCATTTACTTTGGTTTCAGTGCCATCACAGAAGGGTGCGTGTTATAAAAGAAATCAAAAGCAGTCTTGAATAATTGGACTTGTCTTAGATTTTCTAATGTCAGTTGGTTTTCTGGTGCTACTTCTACATTGTCTTCCTCATTTTCTGGCACTGGTTTGGAAACACTTACCTCCATGAAGTCATCTTCTCTTAATTTTCTGGTGTGGTGTCTCTTAGCTCTTGAATTTCTCCAAGATCCTTACCTTGAAACCCTTTAGCTCTCTCCTTATTTTGCCATATCCACAGTATCTTTCCTGATTTCCTTGACTGGTTTTGTTGTAAGTCCTGTAAAGTCATGCATGACATCTGGACACAGTTGTCTCCAGCAGGAATTTGTTGTTTCGAGCTTGATGATTTTCGTGGCTTTGTCTATAACAATGATGGTATCTTCAGTGGTATAATCCTTCTAGACATTTATTTATTTATTTATTTATTTATTTATTTATTTATTTATTTATTTATTGAGACAGAGTCTCACTTTGTTGCCCTGGGTAGAGTGCTGTGGCATCATAGCTCACAGCAACCTCAAACTTTTAGGCTCAAGTTATTCTCTTGCCTCAGTCTTCCACGTAGCTGGGACTACAGGTGCCTGCCACAAGGCTTGGCTATTTTTAGAGATAGGGGGGTCTCGCTCTTGCTCAGACTGGTCTCCAACCCATGAGCTTCAGCAATCCATCTGCCTCAGCCTCCCAGAATGCTAGGATTATAGGTGTGAGCTTCTAGACTTTAATGATGTTCTCTCTGTTGTGAGTCTTCCCCATAGTGTTGACAGTACTTTCCATTACAGTATTGTGTGTAATTAGCTTTAAAGCCCTGATCTAGAGGCTGAATTAGAGATGTTGTGTGGGGGCAAGTAGACCACTTTGACACCTTTGATGTTGAACTCACCGCGTTCTTGCTGGCCAGGGGTATTGTCCAATATTAAAAGAACTTTAAAAGGCCGTCCCTTATTAGAAAGTTACTTCTGTACTTTGGGGATAAGCCATTGAAAGAACCATTCCAGTAAAAGAGGCTTTCTTATTGTACAACCAAAAGACTCAGGGGGTTAGCTACTTTGTAGATACGGGCAGTAATCATAAATCTGACTACATTTGCACGAAAAGTAGAATCAGCCTGTTTCTTCCTGCCTTAAATCCTGATGGCTGGTTCTCTTCCTAGCTAATAATTGTCCTTTGTAGCATTTTTTCCTAGAGTAAGGCAGGTTTTTTTTGTTTTTTTTGTTTTTGAGACAGAGTCTCACTATGTCACCCTGGATAGTGGTGTCAGAGCTCACAGCAACCTCAAACTCTTGGGCTTATTAAGTGATCCTCTTGCCTCAGCCTCCCAATTAGCTGGGACTATAAATGATCCTCTTGCCTCAGCCTCCCAAGTAGCTGGGACTATAAATGATCCTCTTGCCTCAGCCTCCCAAGTAGCTGGGACTATAGGCACCCACCACAACGCCCGGCTATTTTTTTGTTGTTGTTGTTGCAGTTGTCATTGTTGTTTAGCTGGCCCGGGCCGGTTTAAACCTGCCAGCCTCAGTGCTTGTAGCCGGTGCCGTAACCACTGTGCTACGGGCACAGAGCAAGAGTAAGGCAGTTTGTTTGCATTAAAAACCTGTTCAGGCAGGTATCCTTTCTTCTCCACAATTTCCTTAATGGTGTCTCAAGAACTTACCTGCTGCCTCATGGTAGGTAGAAGCTACTGCTTCTGTTACCTTGACATTTTTAAAGCAAAACTTTCTAAAATCATCAAATCATTCTTTGCTGGCATTAAATTCTCTAGCATTAGGTACTTTATCTTCCTTTTGCTTTAAGTTGTCATATGATGAGTTACTTTTTCTCTAATCATATTAGAGTCTGTAGTAATCCTGCACCTATGTAAAAGCTGCGTTTTCACTAGGAGATAAAAAGGTACATTATTTCACAAAAAGTGCATGGTTTTCATGCCTGCTACTGCAGCTGCAAAGATGACTTCATGAATTTCCTTTTTTTTTTTTTTTTCCTTATAGTAGTCCTTATGCTGGAATCACTTACTTTGAAGTGGCGGACAGCTTCAGCTGCAGACCTCAGTCTGCAGTACATATTGAGCAATTTAGCTTTTTCTTATAATGTCATAACTTTTCTCTGCTTCTTGGAAACACTTCTAGCATCACTGGTGGGACTTTATATGGATCTCATGGTGTTATTTAAGGTTTATTGTATTGAACTGGACACAATGAAAAATATGTGAGAAATGTGAAAAACACTTTTTACTGCAACACAAAATTTACCAAAGAGACAACTGCTCACACAGAGATAATTAGCATCCCATGGTGGCATTTTAAGTGAATATTTGCAATACTTAAGGTTGCTGCAAAAGCGGTAGGAGGTGACTGAGAAATCATTGCAATAGTGCAGTTATGATTTAATTGTGCATCTTTATATTTGTTTATGTTTATCTCAACTGCAAATGGTCACACATGTGTTTGTGTGCTAAAGTTTTGATAAATTTTAACTTTTTATAATCGGTTTGTGTATATTTTATACACAATAGATAAGCTATAAATGATAATAGGCTATTATCTATAATAGTCTGGCAAATGAAAACAGACTAGTATCTACATATATTTTATGCATTCTTTTCTTTTTTTTTGAGACATAGTCTTAACTTTGTTATCCTCGGTAGAGTGCTATGGCATCATACCTCACAGCAGCCTCAATCTCTTGAGCTCAGGTGATTCTCCTGCCTCCACCTTCCAAGTAGCTAGGACTACAGGTACCCGCCACAACATGTGGCTATTTTTGGAGACAGGGTCTCGCTTTTCTTCAGGTTCGTCTTAAACTCCTGAGCTCCACCTGCCTTGGCCTCCCAGAGTGCTAGGATTACAGGTTTGAACCCCTGTGCCAGACCTATCTTATGCATTCATGACATACCTTTTTCTTGATTTAAAAAAAACAATATTTTTTTGTAGAGACAGAGTCTCACTTTATTGCCTTTGGTAGAGTGCCATGGAGTCACACAGCTCACAGCAACCTCCAACTCCTGGGCTTAGGCAATTCTCTTGCCTCAGCCTCCTGAGTGGCTGGGACTACAGGCGCCCACCACAACGCCCAGCTATTTTTGTTGTTGCAGTTTGGCTGGGGCCAGGTTTGAAGCCGCCACCCCCCATATATGGGCCCGACACCCTTACCCACTTAGCCATAGGTGCTGCCTCTTAAAAACTTTTATAGACTATGTGGTTTGAGAGTTTTTTCAGATTGTTGCAAATCTCAAAAAATGTTCCAATATATTTATTATAAAAAAAATTCTGTGTACAAGTGGATACATGCAGTTCCAACCTATATTGTTCAAAGAGCTACTACATAACTAGTTTTGATAAGACTGTTGTGACACTGATAGTTACTTCTGGTGATGGTGTAAAGCAGGGATCCTCAAACTTTTTAAACAGGGGGCCAGTTCACTGACCCTTAGACCTTTGGAGGGCCGGACTATTGTTTAAAAAAAAACTATGAACAAATTTCCTATGCACACTGCACATATCTTATTTTGAAGTAAAAAAACAAAATGGGAACAAAGGCGCACTGCTGGCGCTAAGGGAAGGAAGTTGGCTTCTGAAAGGCCTGGGCTCTGTGGGCAAGGCCGCAGACTGTGGCAGCAGTGTCTAATACAAACCGTTAGAGGCACAGTGGGAGTCGAGATGCATGCCCTGATCCCCAAGCATGAGATGAAGAAAAAAATCTAATGTACAAAAATGAAGACTGAAAGATGGCTGACTGAAGCCAGCTTTCCACAGAGGCTTCCATCCAGAAGGAGAGTTAAAGGACAGAAATTTAGCAAGTAACCTGGTGGATTAGAGCTGCACCAAGAGAGAAGTTTGAAGAACGCATATCAACCCTGCTGAAGTGAGCTGCCACCCCAAGGATACAAACAAAAGGTACAAAATCCATCACCAAGTGGACGGGAGTTCCCCTCCCCCATGAGAATGGCTTGGAGTGCCCCACAGACAAACGAGCAGAGTTCAAAGGTCCTCCCACTACACTCTGTGGGAGAGATCCTCTAAAAACTGGACCTACCTCCCCTACTAGGGTTCCGTGGAGTTCTCCTGCCAAGCATAAAACTGTATATATTCTTTACTTGCAATTCTGAGCTCCCAGCACTCCCCTCCACTCTCACTCTGAGGTCTGGAGGCCTGTCCCCCAGGAGTCCAGATTCTTGGGTGATTTCTCCAGGGGTGTGGACAGGGCCTAGACTGCAGCTGGTCTAGTGCTGATTCTGTGGCACGGGAGTGAGGAGAGAACGGTAGGGCTGAGAGGGAACCACACCAGAGCGGAGGTGCCCTGAGGTGCAGAGCAGCAGCTGTTTTTGGCAACAATAGGGCTCACCTCTGGATATTCTGAAGCCACACCCCCTGTCTCTCTGGGCAACCAGAGGAGGCCGGGCATCTTCTCAGGTGGCAACCATCGGAACCGATCTGGGATGGAAACGCAGGCCCCAAGAGTAAAGGGATTGCCTGAGGTGGTACCAGCCTGTGTGGAGCACTGGGACTAGAAAACGCCCACATGGAGCTGGGAAATTCCCAGGGCGGGGCTGACCCAGAGGACCGCTTTACTGAGCCTAAGATGCACCCAGCCCTCAGTGGATCATCAGCCTATAGACAAAGGAAGGCAGGAGGCTAGAACTGACAGCTAACTGAATACAAACCTGCAGGAACAAAGACAAGGCCTGAGGTGCAGGCTCTTGAAAATTCAAAACAGCTTCTCTTCTACAGGGGAATTTAGCAGGGACGGAAACAAATTCTCTCAAAGTTGTTCTGTTCTGTCAGTAACATCAATCGGGGCAGGGCTGGAACTGAGTGAACACCCCCAGCCTCCATCAAGTGCCCGAGGTTGTCAGGCCTCACCTCCCCCTGCTGGACAGAGGCAGAGTGCAGTGGCCTGGCTGAGCAGATATAGATTTCCTTGTGATTCAGGCAGGTGCAGACCCCTGGAGTATCTATTCACTGGAGGCAACTGGGTCACAGCCCTGCAGGGCTATCAGTGACTGGGTGTGACAGAGGTACAAGGTGGGGAAGGAGGCATCAGCCTTCCCAGACTAATCTATTTGCTGGGTGGGTCCTCCTGACTTCACGGAGCACCGGAGCAAGTCCTATCTGAGTAGTCACCAGACCCCTGCGATCCAGTTGCCAGAGACCTTTAAAACTCTCCCACCTGAGACAGGTGCTGACTGAGACAATTGATTTGGACTTTTTGAACTGAGCCAATCGCCTGAGAAAGGTTTGATTTTCCTTTTCCAATTGTTGTTTTTGTGGGGCATGGGGTGACTTAAATGCTGGTATTTCTCGACAGCTGAGACATTAACTCAGAGTAACTGTTTCACTAGGGTCAGACAGAGACCAGCTGAAAACAAGACAGAACCACTTGGCCCCACCACACCACACAGGTCCCCAGTTTCTCAGGCCATAGCACTGTACGGGTCCTTGACAAAGCTCTAGGGGACAAATCAAGCGGTGTAAAATAATCATGGGGCAGAATCAGCAGAAAAACTCTGGTAACATGAATAACCAGAATAGATCAACCCCCCCCCAAGGAAAAATATGGCAGATGTAACTGAAGATCCCATTCATAAACAGCTGGCCGAGTTGTCAGAAATTGAATCCAGAATTTGGATTGCAAACAAGATTAATAGAATGGAGAAAAATTTGGAATTAGAAATTCGAAGAGCAATTCAAAAGTTGTCTCAAGAATTTAACAAATTTAAAGACAAAACCACCAAAGATTTTGATGCACTCAAGCAAGAACTTGCAGCCCTCAAAGATCTGAAAAATACAGTAGAATCCCTCAGTAACAGAGTGGAGCAAGCAGAAGAAAGGATTTCTGACATTGAAGACAAAGCCTTTGAACGCTCCCAAACTCCCAAAAAGGAAGAGAAATGGAGAGAAAAATAGTCATTCGTCCCATGAACAAAAATTAGAAGTTGTGCAGAATCATGAACATCATTACTTTCGTCGAGTGCCAAAGATAAATACGAAAGTTTTTTTGCGGAGTTTTGTAAATGCTGATGCAAATTGTCTCCCATTTCTTCAATCCTTCATGTAATTGAGGGTTGTGAAAGACTCACTGTACTAAATAAATTGGCCTTCTCTGGACACATCTCTTTGGCAACAGAAAGAAGGCATTCTTTAACAAATTCTCCGTCCATGAATGGTCTGTCAATGCACACTGGCACAATTAGCTTGGCAACTTGTAAACTTGCTCGCAGTGATGAAGTATTTAGCTGTTTCTGCTTCACAAAAGTATTTTGCTGAGTTGTCAATGTATATTTCAATTTTAATATTTTATCTTTTCTCACTTTTCCGACCAAACAATCATATTTATCCTTATGTTGAGTTTGATGGTGTCGACGCAAATTGTATTCTTTGAACACAGACACTGTATTCTGGCATATCAAACACACAGCTCTTTCCTTGTGCATGAAAAAGTAATCATAAGTCCACTGTTCTTTGACTATCCTACACTCCGAGTCAATTTTTCTCTTTCTTGTTATCATTGTTTCCTAGGGATTCCAAATTGCTATTAGTAAAATACCAATCTATATATACTGCACTCCCAAAACAATATACCAGCAATAACTTTGCCCACACGGAGACATATAGACTGCACTGGCCATCAGTGCAGTCTGATCAATGTCCATCAATGCAGCCTTGCCAGTCCACATCATTTCAGCCTCTCCAGTGCCCATATGATGGAACTCTGCTTAAGTTCCCATGGGGCCCTAGGTAGATTACCAGTTTAGGGCCCCCATACGATAACACTGAGCACTGACCATTTGCATTAACACTGACCACTGACCATTTGTGATAACACTGACTGCTGACAATTTGCATTAATACTGAGCACTAACAATTTGCATTAACACTGAGCACTAACAATTCTCATTACCACTGAGCACTGACTATTTGCATTACCTCTGAACTCTGACCATTTGCATTACCTCTGAGCACTGACAATTTGCATTAGCACTAAGCGCTGACTATTTGCGTTATCACTGTGATGGAACCCCTCTTGAAACCACC
>CAUYPK010008115.1:0-12659 GCA_963574355.1 Loris lydekkerianus | reverse complement strand
CAAACAAGGACAAAAACTGTATTAAAATCTCGTGATCAGGGCCCGTGGCGGGGGGGGGGGGGGGCGAGGAGAAAGAAAAAAATCAAAAACATGAAGAACTCAGATATGGAGGCCCTCAGCAAGTTAGAGACCGTTTCCTAGATTACATGAGGTTTTTAGATGAGACAGAGCAGGGCCCCCAGTTCCACAGGGTTCCCTAGAAAGATTTTTCTCTCTACCCTCATGGGGGTGGAGGGACACCAGTGTGGGGCTTGGGCTGGTGGAGTCAGGCATGGAGTGGAGGGGATCCCAGCAGCAGCCACAGCAAGGGGGGGCACCGTGAGTCCAAGTGACCCTTACCCTCCCCCCGTGTCAGAGGCAAAACAGTCACTGGGGTCTCTGGCCTCCTCCCCAACTCAGAGGGTAGATAGAAAAAAGGGGTGTGGTACTCCAAAAAGGAAGTTAAGACAACTACCTCTGCCCCACCCCCATGTTTGGGGAGGAAGCCCCCCCTACCCTCTCAGGGCCAGCTCTCAGAGCTCCAAGACTTCTAGAGCATTCGGTTTCCTTTTCCATTCACAAAGCACTGGGTGGGGGATTTCCAGCAGGGCCGGGAGCCTGAGCCTGTGGGCTGGTGCTGGGGCCATGTTGCACTGCTGCTAGACACAACTGGCCTGCTGCTCACACCTGGGAGGTTGCCTAGGGACCCACCCCTGGGATCTAGTGGCTTCCTTCCCCTTTCTCCACCCCTCAGGATGGGAACACACTTTGCCAAATCCTCCTCCAGCCTGTTTTTGGCTAAAAACAAGCCAAGAAGGCAAATACTAGCATCCCACTTTCCATAATAAGCAACTGATTCTAAGAGAGGCCAAGTTCTTGGCCCAGAGCCACATGGCAAGGACACAAGAGCCAAGATCTGAATCCAAAACTATCCATCTGCCTTTCTCCAGAACCTAACTTTTAGTCTAAGCCAGAGTCCACAATAGTCTCATCCCAACACCCAGCCCCGCAAACTAACAGGCAACAAAGTATACAAGACGAGCTTCCAAGAAGCTACAGCAGCACACAGGCCTGGGGAGCAGCACAGGGGTGAGGAGTAGGTTGGCTGTGGTCAGAGGCACCAGAACAGGCAATAATAACTCAGTCCCCACCCCTCGTTGGATTCAGGGCACTTTCTACTCTGTGGATTCATAGAATTAGAGCTGAAAGGAAGCACACTGATACTATCTGCCCGTGGTTTCAGCGCGGTTGGGGGGTTTCTTCAAAGCCACAAAGCACTTTTTCAAAAATGATTTTTGAAAAATGGCCCCAATAAAGGGGCCAGTGAGGTACCGTGCATGGCTGGGGGCCCATGGGGGGTCACCTACCCCATTCCTCCTCCCCACCAGTACTGAAGGCTCAGGCCAAGCCCTGTGGGTGCCTACTTCACAGCTCAGAGAGGGGTGGGGACCTGCCCAGGTCACATGGCAAACTAGGGCAGAGTGCGTGTGGGGCCCCATTATCCTCCCAAGAGCCCCCTGCCCCTGGCCTACCAGGGAGAGGGAGGATTGGGTAGCCACCCACCTCTTAAGCCCTGTCTGCCCACTGGGATATGGGGACTCTGCCAGGAAGACCTGCTGGACTGAAGGTGGAGGGCAGGTACCTTCTCTGACTGTTTTGGGGCCTAACACAAACCTTGACCCCTGGGGCACCAGCTTTGGTAAGCCCACATGGGATTCCATTCCTGGCTCTTCAGCCTCCCAGCTGTGTGTGTGGCCTTGGACAAGTCTCCCTCTCTGTGCCTCCTTTGAGGAATCACCATCCACACCTCACAGGGTGGTGGTGAGGATTCCAGGATGTGTCAAAATGCAATACCTGTCACAATGAACAATACAAGTTATGATAATGATGACAAAGACAGCTGTGCTTTGCTAGGCATGGCCCCAGGCATTCCACAGGCAGCAGCTCAGCTGATCCTACGGCAAAAGCTATTATTCAGCTATTTTTACAGGAAACTGAGGCACAGAGAGGGCAGAGTGCCTTTCCTGAGATCACACAGCTCAGAAGGGGCAGAAGCAGAACCTAGCCCCAGCCCACCAGGGCCAAGGAGGTAGCCCCTCCTGCTGCCCTCCTCCTCTTCCTCCTGCACTCCTGGCTAAGAGGAAACCACCAGGCCTCCGGCGGATGTCCCTTTCTCTCTGCTTCCTCTTTCCCACACATGCAGGCACGGAGGCAAGGGTGGTAGGGTGGCTCCCTGTGTCCCCAGCCCAGGCTCTGGACCTAGAGCCAGGCTCCTCTGGCCTGAGCCTCAGTTTCCTCATCTGTACGGTTGGTGGGATGACAGCGCCTGCCTGGAAGAATTCCAATGAGCACTGGGTGGGTGGCCAGGTGAGTGAAGGCCCTGGTGCCCGTTCACCACTCAGGCTACCTGCTACACGTTCGTCCTGCCTTTAGGCCACCCAGAGAAAATTGTTTTACCTATGATTGTGCCTCCTGGACACATCCCAAGCTCAGCTGGGGATCCCCTCTTATCAGAAACCCACTCCCCCTACGCTGTCTCCCACACTGGGCCTGGTGCTCTGAGAGGGCAGGCCCCAGCTGGCCTGGTCCAGGGCTTACAGGTAACTCAGGAATGTTTGTTGCCTGAAGAGATTGCCTGACATGGCCCTACATACCCCATCACATTTACTGTATCTGCAGCCCCCACCATGATTATAGTCCCAGTCCATTTTACAGATGAGAAAACTGAGGCCCAACAAGACCCAGCCACTTGCCCAAAGACATCTGGCTGGCTCAGAATGAGCAGAATGGGGACAGCTCTGAACCACATTTGCCCCAACACTCCACCCCCTACCCTGAAGCCCAGGAGGCCTGGCCACTCCCAACCATATCACTTCCTCCTCGGGGCACCTGAGGCTCAGGATGCAGGCAAGGAGCTCAAGGGCTCTGGGCAAAGTCCCCCTGTGGTGTCCCCCACCACCTCCTTCCTCCACCTTCTTTCCAGGCTGGGCATTAGAGGCTATGAGCAAGGTGTACTGGGCCCACCCAGTGCTACATGCCAGCTGAGGGGAACACTGGCCAGCCTCTCTGAGCCTCAGTGTCCCTTTCTATAAAATGGTGGCATTGGACTAAAGGGTTGGAGAGCCCAAAACAAATGTCCTGGCCCAGGCAGGGCTCCTGGTTAAACAGCTCCAACAGCAGCAGCAAGAAGTCCTTCTGAGGGCTTTCTGGGCCCTAGGTGCAGCCCAGCTACCCAAGTTCCAAGCTTCTCTCTGCCATTCATAAGCTGTGTGACCATGGGCAAGTCATCCCACCTCTCTTGGCCTTGGTTTCCCCATCTGTAAAATGAGCATAATAACAGAAGCTATGCTCATAGGGCTGCTGTGAAGATTAAATAAAGCTGGGTCAGCAAATCCCAATATATAATGAAAGCCCAATAAATGTGGGCCAAAAAAGGCATTTTTCAACAGTAGGCAGAACTCCATCATCGCCCCAATGTACAAATAAGAGAAACTGAGGCTCAGTCCCTAGAATTGCCAGGGCTTAAGACCATCTTGGTCAATCCAGGCCTGGCTGTATGAGAAAACTAAGGCTGGGGCAGCATCTGTGGCTCAAGGGAGTGGGGCACCAGCCCCACATGCCGGAGGTGGCTGGCTCAAACCCAGCCCCAGCCAGAAACTACAGAAAAAGAAAACTACGGTCCAGAACACTGAAATGGAATCCCCAACTTCCAGGGAAGGTCTTGTGCCCAAGGCCAGCCATGCCTGACCCAGAGGCTATTTCTGGAGTCTGTCTCCTGCCCCAGGGCCCCACCTCTATGGCCTCCCTGTCAGGATCTCCCACCCGGGAGTCCTAGCCCACTCCCAGAATGCTAGCCTAACACTGCCACGTCCTCTGATTTTATAAGAGAAACTCATGTCTGGGGCTTAGTTTATTTATTTATTTTTTTTTAATGATACAGAGTCTCATTGTGTTGCCCAGTCTGGTCTCAAACTCCTAAGCTCAAAAACTTCTAGGCTCAAGTGATCCTAAGTGATCCTCCTCTTCCAAACTCTCCCAAAGTACTGGGATTACAGGCAGGCACCACCTCACCTGCCTTGAAGTCAAATTTTTATATGCAATCTCTCCTTTTTTTTTTTTTTTTTTTTTTGAGACAGTCTCATTTTGTCACCCTCCGTAGAGTGCAGTGGCATCACAGCTCACAGCAACCTCAAACTGTCTGGCTCAAGCGATTCTCTTGCCTCAGCCTCCCAAGTGGCTGGGACTACAGGTGCCAGCCACAATGCCCAGCTTTTTTTTTTTTAAGGACAGAGTCTCACTGTATCGCCCTCAGTAGAGTGCCATGATGTCACAGCTCAAAACAACTTCCAACTCTTAGGCTTAAGCAATTCCCTTGCGTCAGCCTCCCAAGCAGCTGGGACTACAGGCACCAGTCACAACGCCCAGTTATATTTTTTGTTGCAGCTGTCATTGTTTTAGCTAGCCCAGGCCGAGTTTGAACCTACTAGCCTGGGTATATGTGGCTGGCACCATAACCACTGTGCTACAGGTGCTGAACCTCGCCCGGCTATTTTAGAAACAAAGTCTTGTCTCTGGCTCAGGCTGGTCTCAAACCGTGAGCTCAGGTAATTCATCCACCTCAGCCTCTCAAGAGTGCTAGGATTACAGGCATGAGCCACCATGCCTGGCCTTGCAATCTCTCCATTTTATTTTCTAAATTTTAGCAACCAATCTAATTTCCTTATTTTACTTACTTTTTTCTTTTTTTTTCCCTGTAGTTTTTGGCCGGGACTGGGCTTGAACCCACCACCTCCAGCATATGGGGCCAGTGCCCTACTCCTTTGAGCCACAGGTGCCGCCCTCCTTATTTTACTTTTAACTGTTAGGTAAGGTAGCGGCCCTGAACCTGCCTGGGAGCGGGCATCATGCACTCTCATGTTTACATCATTTGGACTGATGGCCTGTGGCTTGAGAATGATAACACCTTGGGATCAAGGGCTCAGACCCCTTTGGCTGCACAACCCTGGGTAGGTCTCTTTGCCTTTCCCAGCATCTTGGTTTTCTCATCTGTCAAATGGGCCAGTGAGCCCTTTCCTCATGGAAAGGTCCATGTTTTAGGGCATATAGTAGACACATTTCAAGTAGAAATGTTGGCACTTAGGCACACTAAGTCCTTTGAACTCAAGGAAACTAGAAGACCTCAAAAGCAAACCTGCCTCTGCCCTCCTGTCTCTTGTCCCTCTTTCTATCCAGAAGCAAACCACAGAATAGAACTCTTCCCCAAAGTGGGTCATAGACACTAGAACCTTCTCCCCCAAAGCCAGTCATAAAACCTAGAAATACTGCTTTAACCTTCCCATAACATATGAGAGCTAATTGTAAAATAATTCTCTGACCTATGTCATTTGACAAAGCAGCCCTGCCTTGCACCTGGGAGGAAGGAGTGCTCTGCGCAGACCTCAAGAAGCACTTGAGCAGACAGGCCTGTCACACGTAGATCAGACCCTTCAGTCCAATCACAGGGCTAGACAGCTGTCCACTCTTTATGAAATCTAAGCATAAAAATGGACAGTTTTCCCTGGGGCTTAAAGGCTCCCTCAGAAGTCATGTAAAACTAATTCAATAGCTCTGTTACACTCTTCTCCTATTAACCTGTCTTTGTGATGGGCATGTAAGCCTTACCCTCATGTCAGTGAAAACAAGGATCTTACCTTTCTGTTTGCATAAGCACACTGTTGCCAACCGTAGCCCTGCCTGGAGCTCAGAGACACCTCAGGGATGGAGGAGCTGTAGGACCGGTGGCCACAGAGACCCCAGAGTCTTCTGGAAGAATTGCTCCATAGTCTCCTATCGCTAGCCAGTGAGAGAAGACCATAGGTAGCTCTAGGGGTCCTCAAGCCCACTCTTACCACTAGGTTGATGGCAAGTGACTTTAGGTCTTCTAGGCCTAAATCCTGACATTGTTCCCACTGCTGTTAGCATAAAACCTAAAATCCTCAGCATAGCCCACATGGCCCCACCTACACCATTCAAGTCACCTTTCTGGCCTCATCCCTCCTTGCTCCATCTACTCCCTCCCTCCTGTTGCCTCATATTCCTCAAAGCTGCCTGGTTGATGTCTACCTCAGGGCCTTTGCACTTGCCACTTCCTTAGCCTAGGATTCCTTCCCTGAGGGGCCTTCTCTCCTCCCAAGCATCAGCTCTCAGTGCCCACGTGTAAGGATGCCACCAACCAGAGAAAGCTGTGACTTCTCTGCCTATCTTCTGACCTGGGGAAATTATCTTCCTCCCTCCAACCCCTCAAGGATGCAGGCTGAGGCATCCTCTGACCTGGGGAAATATCTTCCTCCCTCCAACCCCTCAGGATGCAGGCTGAGGTATCCTCTGACTCAGACCCAGTAATGGGGAGCCCCCTCCCCCACTGTTCTTGGTGACCCTTGAGGCTGCTGCTGCTATTGCCCCTACTTTACAGATGAGCCAAGGAAGGAAGTGATAGGCACAGGGTCACATAGCAGGTCAAAGGTAGAGCCTGGACCCGACTCCAGGTGAGGGTGACCCATGAGCCTCTGACCAACTGGCCTCTGCCTTCGGGGTAGCATTTGTTTGGCTGAGGCTCAAGTGACATATGGGCAGGTGCCCTCTACATTTTGTCCTCAAAGCCTCTTTCTGTCCTAGCAGCAGGGGCCTCCTACAGGCTGGTGATGAGATGCCCTCTGTTCCACCAGGTATCTTCTGCATGACAGAGCTCAGGTGAGAATCCAGGGCTCAAGTCTTCACCACTACCCACTTCACCACTACTGGCTGTCAGATCTTCCTGTCCCTTTTGTTTAAAGCTGCTGCTGCAGCCAACTCCAGGATCAAAGGTCAGGGCTGACTACCTGGCAGGCACTCTGGAGACTTATGGTCTGAGCATCCTCAGCACAAAGAGCAGACACCCTGAATCACGCAGGCCAGACTGTTTCAAACACAGCCAGAAGCTGTGGGAACAGAGGTGGAAGGGCCAGAACCTGGCCTGCCGCTGTCTAGAGGGGCTGCTCACCTTGTGGTAACACCCCAGGCCCCACAGCAACCACCAACCCTGTGACAGAGCCCCAGTCAGCTGGCACCCTGGCTTCTGCAGAGAGGCAGAGCCCTGAGGAAGCTGACTGCACCCCATTGGCAGAGCTCCAGAGACTCTGGAAATAAACCTGTGTGCCCAGCCCCAAAGTCATCAGCACAACACACCATGACATCAGTGAGGACAACATGACACTCAAAGAGCCTTCCCCGTGTCAGGTGCTTAGCAGACTGTGCTGTCCTGGTAAGACTCTCAATAGCCCTGGGCAATGCCAACTATGAGTAGCCCCACTGTACAGAGAAGAAACTGAGTTTTTACAGAGGCGATGTCACTTGCCTAAGGCCCCAGAGCTAGGAATGAAGCTAATACATTATTTAAACCCAAGTCCATCTGATTTCTGATGGCTGGGTTTCATAAAATGGTTTATTTCAAGCAGTAGAAACTTTTTTAAAGTTAAGAGTTTTTTGTTGTTTTGTTTGAGACAGGCTCTGTCACCCAGGCTGGAGTGCAGTAGTGTCAGCATAGCCCACTGCCACCTTAAACTCCTGGGCTCAAGTGATTCTCCTGCCTCAGTCTCCTAAGTAGTGGGACTATAGAAGTGTGCTACCACACACAGCTAATTTTTCTATGTTTAGTAGAGACAGGGTCTCAGCTCTTGCTCAGACTGATCTCAAGCAATCCTACTGCCTCAGCCTCCCAGAGTGCTGGGAGCCACCACACCCAGTTAGGAGCCATTCTAGGTATGAGCCACCATACCCAGCCTAAAGTTAAGTTTCATTGGGAATCCCATAATATTACATAGGTTACATGATGTTTGGGGCCCTTACCTTCCTTTGAGGTGTCATAGCCTTGAGATTTTTTATGAATGATGAGAAAACAATTTTTATCTGTGCTTGCATTTTTCTGATGCCTTCCAGTTGTGTTTGGAATAAAATGCTAAGTCTTTATAGGAGTCCTCTGTCCCATGTACTTCCCCACTAGCCAACTCCTCTGTGTTTCCACTGCACTGGCCTATTCTGTTGTTCTTTCTTTAAAACATGCTGAATATTTTTCCACCTCGGGGCCTTTGCACGTGCTGTTCCCTCTGCCTGAACAGCCCAGCAACTCAGAAGCAACTCAGGCCCAGGATTAAACTCTTTGTCCCAGAGTCAGCTCCTCCAGACTCACTATGAAACTTTGATGATTAAGACAATTTGGTATTGGTGTGAGGACAGATGCATGAGCCACTGGAATGGAAAAGAACACAGCCCCTCATGAACCACATGAAGAAACACTGGCTTTAGGGTGAAGTGGCATTGCAGTACAGAGTAGGGGAAGATGATCACTCAGCAAATGGTGCAGGAACAACTGGAACTCATGTGCAGAAGAGCTGTGGCCATTCCCTCATGCCATACACAACAAACACCTAAGTCCAAAGGGCTCACAGTCCAAAATCTATAAACCCAGACAATAAAGCTTCTAAGGGGAAAAAAAAAAAAACATCTTCATGACCCTGGGTTAGCAAAGATTTCTTAAGCAAGACACAATAACACTAATAAAAGAAAGCAACTGACAAACCAGACTTCATTAAAATTAAAAACTGCTTCACGCCTGTAATCCTAGCACTCTGGGAGGCTGAGGCAGGTAGATTACCTGAGCTCACGAGTTCAAGACCAGCCTGAGCCACAGCCAGAGCCAGAGCAAGACCCCGTCTCTAAAAAACAGCCAGACATTGTGGCAGGCACCTGCAGTCCTAGTTACTTGGGAGGCTAAGGCAAGAGAATTGCTTAAGCCCAAGAATTTACAGTTGCTGTGAGCTGTGACGGCACAGCACTCTACCAAGGGCAACAAAGTAAGATTCTGTCTCAAAAAAAAGAATTAAGAACTGCTGCTCCAGGCTCGGTGCCTGTGGCTCAAGTGGCTAAGGCGCCAGCCACATACACCTGAGCTGGCGGGTTTGAATCCAGCCCAAGGCCCGCCAAACAACAATGACGGCTGCAACCAAAAAATAGCCAGGTATTGTGGCAGGCGCCTGTAGTCCCAGCTACTTGGGAGGCAGAGGCAGGAGACTCGCTTCAACCCAGAAGTTGGAGGTTGCTGTGAGCTGTGATGCCATGGCAGTCTACCCAGGGCAACAGCAAAAAAAAAAAAAAAAGAAAGAAAAAGAACTGCAGCTCCCTAAAGGCAGGAAATGATATTTACAATACAAAGAAAGTATCCAGATTATATAAAAACTCTTAGAAATCGGGCAGCGCCTGTCCCCATATGCCGCCTGTCCCCATATGCCGGAGGTAGTGGGTTCATACCCAGTCCTGGCCAAAAACTGCAAAAAAAAAAAACTCTTAGGAATCAATAAGGACTGACAGTTCAATCAAAACAATAAGCACATGGCCAGGCACGGTGGCTCATGCCTGTAATCCCAGCACTTAGGAGGGCAAGGCAGGTGGATGATTGCCCAAGAGCTCCCAGGTTGGAAACCAGCCTGACCCAGAATGAGACCTCATTTCTAAAAATTGCCAGGCGTTGCAGTGAGTGCCTGTAGTGCTACTTGGGAGGCTGAGGCAAGAGAAATGCTTGAGCCCAAGAGTTGGAGGTAAACAACAAACAAAAATAGGCACTTCACAAAAAAACAAATTCCAATGCCCAATAAACATATGAAAAGGTGCTTAAACTCAGTGAGTCCTGGGGAAATGCAAATTAAAGCCACAGTTGAGATACCAGTTCACACCTACCAGAAGGACACTCAGCACCAAAGCTGGAAAAATGTGGGACTGCTGTTCTGGAACTCTCATACTCTGCTGACAAGACACAAAATGGTGCAGCCTCTTTGGGAAGTTGGCAATTCAAATGTATATTTATTTATTTGAGAGACAGTCTTACTCTGTTGCCCAGGCTAGAGTGCTGTGGTGTCAGCCTAGCTCACACCAATCCCAAACTCTTAAGTTCAAGTGATCCTCCCCCCTCAAACTCCTGAATAGCTGAGACTACAGGCACCTGCATCATTGCTGGGGTTCTTTTTCTTTTTTTTTCCTTTTTTAGTAGAGACGGGGTGTGGATCTTGCTCAGGCTGGTCTCCATTTCCTAAACTCAAGCAGTTCTCTAGCTCTGGCCCCTCAGGGTATTAGGATTATAGGCATGAGCCACCACAGCCGACTATGCACACTTTTTTAAGAGACAGTTCTCACTCTGTCACCTAGGGTAGAATACAGTGGCATCATCATGCACTACAACTTCAACTCCTGGGCTCAAAAAGCAGTCCTCCTGTCTCAGCCTCCCGAGTAGCTAGCTGGGACTACAGGCACATGCCACCACTACTATCTAATTTTTGTAATCTTTTTTTTTTTTTTTTTTTAAATAGAGACACAGTCTTGGCTATTGCCTGGGCTAGTCTTAAACTCCTAGCCTCAAACTTCTGGCCTCAAATGATCATCCCATAGTGCTGGGATTACAGGCCCATCGTACCCAGCCAATTTCTTACAAAGCTAAATGTGCACTTACTATGTGACCTATCAGTGCCATTTCTAGGATTCTACTCAAGAGAAATGAAAGGATATGTCCCCATATGAAGACCTAGATGCAGATTTTATAACATAGCATATTCATAAAAGTCCCAAAATAGAAACACAAATATTCAACAGAAGATGGTATAAACCAATTGTAGGACCCTGGGACAGCAATACAATAGCAGACTATTTAGCAAACAAAAGAAACAAATTACTGACACAAGCAAGAATGTGATGAATCTCTAAAACATGCTCAGCCACTGCAGCCAGACAGAAAAGACCTACTGTGTGATTCCATTCATGTGACATTCAAGAATAGCAATCAACCAGGTGTGGTGCCTCACACTTATAATCCTAGTACTTTGGGAGGCTAAGGTGGGAGGATTTTCTGGGCTTAGGAGTTCAAGACCATACTGAGCAAGAGTGAGACACCGTCTCTACTGAAAAGAGAAAAAACGAGGCAGGCATGGTAGTGAGTGTCTAAAGTCCCAGCCATTTGGGAGGCTAAGACAAGATGATCACTTGAACCTAGGAAGTCTGAGGTTGCTGGGAGCTGTAAGCCTCAGGGTTAATGGGCAAAATTGAAAAAAAAAAAAAAAAAAAAATGGCTCAGCTCCTATGGCTCAAGTAGCTAAAGCGCCAGCCACATACACTTGAGCTGGCAAGTTCGAATTCAGCCCAGGCCCGCCAAACAACAATGATGGCTGCAACCAAAAAATAGCCAGGCGTTGTGGTGGGCACCTGTAGTCCCAGCTACTTAGGAGGCAGAGGCAGGAGATCGCTTGAGCCCAGGAGTTAGAGGTTTCTGTGAGCTGTGATGCCACAGTACTCTACCCAGGGCGACAGCTTGAGGAACTGTCTCAAAAAAAAAAAAAAAAAAAAAAGAAAGAAAGAAAGAAAGAAAGAAAAAGAAATCAAACCAGTGAGCCACCTTGAGGAAAGCAAGACCCCCATCTCTATTAAAAATAGCAAAACAGGCAGCGCCTATGGCTCGAAGGGGTAGGATGCCGGCCCCATATGCCAGAGGTGGTTCAAACCCAGCTCTGGCCAAAAACTACAAAAATAAAAATAAAAATAAAAAATAGCAAAAATTAAGCCAGGCAAGATGGCATGTGCCTGTAGCCCCAGTTACTCAGAATGCTGAGGCAGAAGGATTACTTGACTCCAAGAATTCAAGGCTGCACTCCTTCTGAGCAACAGAGCAAGACTGTCTCAAAACAAACAACAACAAAAAAAACAGGGAGGCAGGATGCCCTGAGGGGTGTGTCTTGTACACACATGGGAAACACAGAACTTCGGATGCACACTTCAGAGTTCACATGTTACACTACAATAAAGTTTTTAAAAGGTTACTTCACATGCAGGAGGAGTATTCTGACAGCCCCTTTACTCCCAATCTCCAAACTGGGGTCCATCAGTTATCCTCAAGACCCCATTGCTTCTCCTAATTTCATGTTAATTTGTGGGCTTATTCCTTCAACAGCCTTCAATACAATGCCAGCTCTTCCAGGACTCAGCACGTGTCTGGCACATATTAGATGCTCAACAAATTTCAGCTGACTGTGGGGCTCCTTCACCCCACCATGAACTTCTTAGGGCTGAGATTACAGCTGTTTTGCTCTTGTTGGAGCAAGGCCTTAGCATATAATAGGCCTAGAAGAAGAGAAAGGAATTAAAAAGAGCCACATGGTCTTCTCAACTCCAAGAGAGTTGTAGAGCACAGTGACCCTCAGCTCTCCAACTGCGCAATGGGAATTAAGCTAGTTGTGAAGGAAAAGGACACTTTTTTTTTAAACTTGAAAGAAAAATAAAACCTCAACAATGCTTGAGAAGTGCAAAGAAATTCTACGCCTGTTTTGAACCTTGTAGAAATAAAACACCTATTTGTCAAAGTTAGTCTGGGTCAGGGTTTTCAAAGACCTTGGACCAACCTGCCACCACCAGCCCAATGACACTCAAATATGAATCAAAAGAGATGTCCCTGTACATTCTACAAAATTCTTGACTGATAATCCTCAAAATCAGGGGTGGCGAACAAGTTCGACTACGCGCTCGGAGATCGCTCCTCAGAGGTCCCTCCTCAGAAGCAGCATAACAAAATCCAAACTTGGCAAAGAGCCACAGTATACAAAATAATAAGAGGCAAAGAGCCGAAATTCATT
>CAUYPK010008113.1:0-21489 GCA_963574355.1 Loris lydekkerianus | reverse complement strand
CCTTGTTGGAGTGATGGGATGATAATCTCAGTGGGATTTCTGGCATCTTTTGTTTTCAGTAATCTTCTGCAAATCAGGTTTGTATTCAGTTGTAGCCACTCGGAGACGGGATGACGCAGCCTGGGGGCGGGACTACGCGCTCAGAGATCTCCCCTCAGAGGTCCCTCCTCAGAAGCAGCATCACAAAATCCAAACTTGGCAAAGAGCCACAGTATACAAAATAATGATAAGAGGCAAAGAGCCGCATTCATTTTGGCCGGGAGCCGCATGCGACTCGAGAGCCGCGTGTTCGCCACCCCTGCACTAAATGTTCAATTCAGCTGAGATTTCTTTTGGAGTAGGGGGTTGGGTGAGAAGTCTATAACCTCAGGTAGAGGGTAGGAGAGTAGAAGTGGGCAAGGGGATTTAGGGGATAAAGTGGTTGAGGTCTGCATGGACTTGAGTTATTGACCTGACAGGTTGCTATGGTCTGAATGCCTAAGTCCCCTCATATTTTATATGTTGAAATCTTTACCCTAAGGTGATGATATTAGGAGATGGGGGCCTTTGGAAGGTGATTAGGTCATGGGGTTCCACCCTAATGGCTGGAATCAGTGCCCTGATAAAAAGTGCCTGAGAGAATTTTGGGAGGCTGAGGCAAGAGAATCACTTAAGCCTAAGAGTTTGAGGTTGCTGTGAGCAGTGACTCAGGGCAACAACTTCTTCTACCATGTGAAGGTAGAGTAAGAAGCTACCATTTATGAAGGAAGAAGTGAACCCTTGCCAGATAGTAGGTCTTCCTAAGCCTTGATCTTGGACTTCCCAACCTCCAGAAGTGTAAGAAATATATATATATATTTTAGAGACAGAGTCTTACTTTGTTGCCCTCAGTAGAGTGCGGTGGCATTCCAGCTCACAGCAACCTCCAGCTTTGGGCTTAGGCGATTCTCTTGCCTCAGCCTCCCAAATAACTGGGACTACAGGCACCCGCCACAACACCTGGCTATTTTTTTTGTTGTTGTTGCAGTTTTGGCTGGGGCTGGGTTTGAACCCTCCACCCTCAGTATATGGGCTGGGGCCCTACTCACCGAGTCACAGACACTGCCCAAGAAATAAATTTTTGTTGTTACAAACCAGCCAACTTATGGCATTTTATTACAGGAGCCCCAATGGACTAAAGCACAGGTGTAAGGCTGGCTTAGACCAATCATTTTAATTCCCTTTAAGATGATTTTTACATAGAAATAATCTCAGAACAACCATTCTAAACACTTAGGGAGTAATTCCTTTTTGTTCCTCTCTCCTCTCTTCCTTTTTGTCTTTGATGGAAGGAAAAGGGTCAGCCCCCCTTAAGTTATAACACGTCATGGCTGTGAGTGGCTTCACTACTCACAGTTGATGTATCAGCAGACAGCCCTCCCAGAGCCCCACATACAATAGGCGTCTTCTCAGTCTATTTGGGTAAGTGCAGCCTGGGATCAATTATGGATGAGGCTTTACGGCAGATGAGTAAGTGGGCTGTTGTCTACTTTGAAAAATTAATGGGTTCTGATTAATATAGGAGCACACTCCCTCTCTTGCTCAGCCCAGGCAGGCTCAGATCTCTGTAGAAGTTCAGGGTGGGGTCGCAGCTCCTGTGTCTGTGTGGGGTCAGGTTTGATTCTTAGGATTATGCTTTGGAATTTTCTGCCCCTTCAACAGACGAGGAAGCTGACGTTCATCAAGGTTGAGCAGTTTGCCCAAACAGGGAGAAGGAAAGAGAATAGTTTCTATTATTTTTTAAAATCTAAAAGGTGTTTTAATCTGGAAAATTAAAACAGGTTATGCAAGTTGAGAGAGGGATATAATGTAGCCAATCTCAGACTTTTTGGTTTCTCTCAGGAATGTTTTACACTATCAAAAAATTATGGAGGATCTCAAGCAGCTCTTGTTGAGGTGGGTTGCATTTACTGATATTTAGCATACTAGACCATTAAAGAGATTTCTTTATTGACTCATTTAATAAATAACAATAATCCCATTACACGTCAATTTAAATAACTCTTTTGTCTTTAACTATGTTTCTACTATAAGCTTTCAGATGATGGTTCTATATCATCTATTGGGTTTTATTTTATTTTCATTGTAGTAAAATATACATAACATAAAGTTTACAATTTTAAGTGTTCCATTCAGTAGATTGAAGTATATTCACACTGGTGTGCAACCATCGCTACTACCCGTTTCCTGGACCTTTTCATCACCACATACTAAAAGTCCGTGTCCATTAACAAATCCCCTTGCTCCTCCATCCCCAACCCCTTACAACTACCATTCTTCATTCTGCCGCTCAATTCTTCACTACTCTGGATATCTCATATAAGTAGAATCATATAATATTTGCCCTTTTGCAATTGGTTTATTTCACTTATCACAGTTTCTTCAAGACTTATTTGCATGCTGTAACGTGTGTCAGAATTTCCTTCGCTTTTGAGGCTCAGTAATAATCCATTGCCTGTGTATACCACTGGAGTGTCATCCATTCATCCATTGACAGATATTTAGGTTGTTTCCACCTTATGGATCTTGTGAATGCTACCTTTAACATTCAAATTTCTTTTCTAATTTGACTGCCTTTTTTCAACGGCTTGGAGAAGCTGAGTCCCCTTCAAGTATGGTCCTTGCCATCTGTCCTGGTGGACTGTTTTCAGCTGCCCATTCAGCCAGCTACGCCTGGATACACCCCCTGTCTGCCCCAGCCTTCTCCCTGGAGCCTGACCCCAGCACAGGCCCCTGAAGCCATCGTGGACCCACAGGCCCTGCTCTGGCCCCAGGCCTCCATAGCCGCTTCACCCCACTTCTGTGAGCCCCCCCAGCTCCATGCCAATATAAGCTAGATGCATTCCACCTCTGGGTGGAATATAAGCTGTCCTCTGACTTTCCAAAGGTTTAGAGATTGAACAATCCAGAAGACTTTCCGTGTCTTTGCCCTTTATCTCAATTAACTTGCAGATAGTGAGATGTGACAGAATGAAGAAGGAAAAATGAAGCAGAAACACACCCTGACCAGGTAGTGGAGAGAGCTGGAGCTCAGGCTACCTCCCTGGCTGGGAAAGAGTGTGGAGGTAGCTAATCTGACCTGGCCTGAGAGCAATTCCTGGCTGGCAGGCTGGACTGCCCATATCCATAGCAACCGTTGTTATTGGTAACTGAAAAAGCATCTCTTAGAACAGGGACTGGAAGTGAGGATGGTTTTCTCTTCTAGTTGGGAGTACGAGGAGCCAACCTCTTTGTTGATTGATTCTAAGTCCTGGGCTCTTTGCCCCTGTTTTGGGATCTCCACTTCACTTCACTGCGAGCTGAACCGCCCAGCAATTCCACCTCTGGGGTGGGACAGACTGACTTAGTGTCTATCTCCCAGCTTCCTCTGACTGGCTGAGAAACATGCTCAGTTAGCAAAATGCAGAACTTGAACCCTGACCTGTCTGATTCTGAAACCCGTGCTTGTGACCACAAGGTCCTATTCCTCTGAGATCTCATGGAGACCTTATCAGCTCTCCCTTGTGACGCTGTCATCTGCCTAATTACTTAGGGTGACAGGTAGCATGTCAACATGATTTGGGGTCCACAACAAGCTATTCTAGAAGCTGTCTTACTTGACCATCCTGCAGTAGGACTCAGGATGTGTAGCCCTAGAACTATCAGGGAAGCAGAGGCTCAGAGAGGTGAAGCAAGGCCTCAGAGACTTGCTCAGCAAGGTCGTTGCATCAAATGTGCTGTCCCCTCTGTATTCTCTGCGTCCTGGTGGCTGGTGTGCAGCAGAGAAGATGTGCCTGAAGGACAGAAATTCAGTCCACCTTTGTGGAGGACCTTTGGCCATTGGATTAAGTCAGTCTCTCTCTCTCTGTCTCAATACTCTTTTTTACAAAACGTTTTGGGCCTGTTTCCACTGGTTGATTTTCCTGGATGAAACTTTAGAATCATTTTATCAGAACTCAGAACTCATGCTGCTGGGATTTTGAGTGCAGTTGTGCAGAGCTTACATTTCACGAAGGTCCTGCCAGTTGCCAGGGCAGCTTATTAAGCAGCCATTGATAACCAGCACACAATTCAAATCTTGCAGATGGCCTTCAGCTGTCTTCAACTCACACTGACCCTCCACATGTCCTCTCATCTCAGAGCCATTGTACCTGCTCTCCCCTCCACCTAGAATGTTCTTCCCTCCTTCTCCCACCCCCTCAATCAGTTGCTACCACAGATGCACCTTTCCATTTTGACTCAAACATTTCTTCCTCTGGGAACCTCTCTTCTGAGCTCCCAGACCAGATCAGGCCCCATCATGGGCTTCCATCGCTTGCCAAACTTTTCATGAACATGACCCCAGGTGACCTTGGAGTCACTCATCTTGATTCTGCCCCTCTGGACTGTGAGCTCTTTGAGGGCAGCGTCCACAGCTGATTCCCCAGCTCCTGGCAGGTGCCTGGTCCACAGTCAATGTTAGATGAATGAGACACTGAAAAGGCACTGTTGTTCTTGTTTGGTGAGCATATTTGGGAGACAGGTGAGATTTGCTATTGGTTCCAAATTGCACAGGCCTCTCCTGATTCAGCTCTCCTTACTGTGTGACCAGGGAACAGACAGATAGGAAAGGTCCTGGCCTCTGTAGTTTTCAGGTGTGGTGATATCCAGGTGTGAGAAGAATCTTGTTGGGGAAGGAAGGAGGCCTTTAAAGCCGCCCATCCTGTCCCAGGGCAGGGTAGGGGTCAGTGTGACCAGGCAGGGTGAATACTCCATGCACTGGCCCTGTACATGAGCCTCTGTACATGACCAGTTATTAATAAAATCAGTCATGGTACATGGAGGAAAATGATGTATGTTTCTGACTTGATGGGGAACTTGGATAGGGTTCATTCACCCTCTCTGGAATCTATTTTTATACAGATGTTGGAAAGCGCCCAACAAAATCCGCTCCAGCTCTATGGATCGGTATGCAGAGCTAGCTTGGAGACCAAGGCAAGGCAGTTTACAAATGGCTCCACGATCCAGAGGAAGTCAGCACAGAGGGTTGCGATTTGTAATTTTAAAAAAATTAACAAATTACATCCTCAGTGCATTTAACTTCTAATCCTCTTGAAATGAATCTTTGAGTATCTAATTGACATATTTTAAAAGACATATTGGCTACTTAGACATCAATTGACATCCTTATTAAATATCAATTAACACATTCCCTAACTTGATATTTAATTAGCTTACTGTAGCTATTCTTTTAAAAGTCAATTAGATGCTTGGAATATTCTTACAAGCTGACTCCACGAATAGCAATTATGTATAAATTCCTGTCATAAGTCGTTTTTAGGGGACTGCAGTGCAAGCGGATTCTGAATATACATATCAGTTCTTTCAATAAGAATTTTTAAATCAATCATTAGATATCTAATGAACCGTCTCTTCACAGCCAATTGTGAAAAAGAGGCACGTTCAGCTCTTGAACTGTGGCTTATTATGCTTTCACATGACTGTAGACACTCTGGGTCTAAAAGTTCAGGCCCCTGCCTTCAGGTAGAGTGGAGCCTTTTCACCTGTTCCTTATGCATCTCCTTAGGGAAGAAGACCCACCAACAGGTCAGAGTTGAGCAGCCCATGAAACTGGAAACCCTTGAGTTGAAACCCCGCTCTGCCACTTATCAGCCATCTAACTTAATATGTGGATGCATGGATGGATGGAGAGATGAACTGATGGGTAGATAGAAGAATGACGAATGAATGGGTCAATGGGTTAATGGATGGATATGTGAATAGATGGATGGATGGATGAATGGACAGAGGGGTAGACAACTGCCAGCTCCCAGACTTTCAGATGCAAGCTTCTCTCTGTGCTCAGGGAACCCTCATATGCAGTTTCTCTGCAGAGAGCTGAGCTATGTGTGTGTTTCACCTCCAGTTCCTGTGGATAAGAATTACGATTTCTCCTTGGGGAGTCACTGCGGTGAACTGATTAGCAGCTAATTACAAGAGGACATTTTTATGTTTTTGACCCCAGGATTAACCACATGAACTTTGGTGAGGAGCAAAATCAAGGACTGG
Organism: Loris lydekkerianus; assembly: GCA_963574355.1. NCBI lineage: Eukaryota > Metazoa > Chordata > Mammalia > Primates > Lorisidae > Loris > Loris lydekkerianus. The sequence goes on along the minus strand of CAUYPK010008113.1, from coordinate 15,444 downwards.
GAAAATTCATTTAATATAGTTTAATATGACCTTTCAGCATGGAAGCAGCTAATAAAACTGGATATTTTTCATGTGCAAATATCTGAAGGGTCCTCTGTGGATGTCCCACGGTCATAGCCAGATCTCTTTGGAGCGTGGCCCAAAGACCTCTGAAGACAGCTTCATGAGTTTTGTTGAAATGTAGATGCTGGGGCCCACCCTAGACCCATTATATGAGAACCTCATTAGTGGGACACAGGATGGGACATTTTAAAATTACTCTTGTCAGGGCCTGGGCACCTGGGGAGTCATCGAGTATAGACCCCAACAGATGATGCAACTGAGGCCAGAGAGAGGCAGTGACCTGCTCAAGGTCACACAGTAAATCCTTACTCTAGCACAGACTAGAACCTTCTCTTTCTTCTGACAGACCAAGAGCCTTTTCTTGATGGTAGGTGAGAGAAAATGGAATTTAGGGTTAAAATAATCACAGTGCTCCTAATCTTTAACTTATATTTAACAGTCCCAGTTTTCTACGACTAATGTCCATTAAATAATTAATGTTGCTGAAAATAGTCTGGGCTCCCTCATGCCTTTTTATTTCTGGAACATCAAACTCTTTCAGATCATAATTAATTAAGACTCTTGATGTCCCCAAGAGGTAGCCAGACACCCACAGAAGTTTGGTAATGGGTTCTGAATACCTGGAGACATAGTCTGCATTCCACAATTTCCCTGATTTGAGTAGAGGACGGGGCAGGAGAGAGATGAACGTGGCTCCCGAGGGCTGCCACCCACCAGGCAGTGTGCAAGCTTCTTTTTCTACATTCTCACATCCTTGTGAGGTGGGTGAAATTATCCCCATTTTACAAATCGAGGCACGGGAGGGTTAGACCCCTGGAGGGCTCTTCCCCACGGTGGCATTCAAAGAGGTGGCAATTAGTTACAGATTTAATCATGTTCCCACAAATTGAGGTCAGGGCAGTGATTTGTTCCACACTTTTTAAGAAAATACACTTTGCTCGTGGCTTGTCCTTGGCCAGAGTAGTTGAGGTGAGTGAAGTGAATTTGTCCTGGGTGGCCCTGGACAATGAGGGCAATGAGGAGGGTCTGGGATTTGACTAAGGCCATGCTGCAGAGGACTTCCTCAAGCCAATGGTTAACTGTGATTTTGTTTTGTGCTTTTTTTTTCTTTTGAGCAGAGTCTTACTGTCACCCAGGCTAGAGTGCCATGCCTTTAACCTAGCTCAAGGAAACCACAAACTCTTGGGCTCAAGCGATCCTCCTACCTCAGCCTCTCGAGTAGCTGAGACTATAGGTGCTCACCACAATGCCTGGATAATTTTTCTATTTTTAGTAGAGACGGGGTCTTGCTTTGCTGAGACAGGTCTTGAACTTCTGAGCTCAGGGATCCTCCCGCCTCGGCCCCCCAGAGTGCTAGGATTACAGGGGTAAGTCACTGCATCTGGCCTGTATTTTGCTACTTATAAATAACACATCAAGACCTTCATGGGAGTGCCACACAAAACTGCCCCTAGCTGTTCATTCAGTCATTCAGCAAATACTTCTTAAGCATCTACTATGTGCCAGGCACTGTCTCAGTTACCAGGAAAGCAGCAGGAACCTTGGGGATGATGCAGACCCTAAGTTAGCAAGCAAATCGATAATTACCTATCAAGACCTATGCAATGGAAGTCCAGAGTGTTGGGGGTGCCCCTAGCCCCTGGGGAGGGGGCTGAGGTGTTAGGCTGAGAGCTGGGGGTGGGGCAGAGGTGGCTTTATAATGGGGAACAAATGTGCTGAGGCTCAGAGATGAGGAAAAGCTTGGTAGGTTTGTGGAAATAAAAGACTCATATTTCTGTTTGAGTGTGGGGGAGGTTAGGGGTGTGCAGAGTGTGGGGTGAGGTGGTCCTAGCTAGGTCAGCATGGGTAGGAGTTTAAAGGGCGCTTTGGGCCTGTGTCAAGAAATGGGGGACTGTGGAGGGGTGGGAGTGAGGAGTGGCCCAGACTGAGTTGGGTTGCCCTCCTGGTTCTAGAGCAGACTGCAGGTGGGGCAGACGGCTGTAGGGAGCCAAGTGAAAAGTGCTAGCTGCTTGGTCTGGGCAGAGAGGGATGAAGTTTGGAGCCAAAGTCAGACCCAGATGACTCTAGTGCTGGTGAGCACACCTGGCCAGGCTAACTTCTGGGTCTGAAAGACTCCCAGGTAGCAGGGACTCTTCTCCCATTTGATAGATGGGAACACTGAGGCCTGCGGGGTGAAGCAACTTGCCCAAGTTCCCTCCAGGATTTACAGCTCCACTCAAGCCTCTGCCACCCTGTGGCCTGGCTGAACACAGGGACCTTGTTACTTAGGAAGTAGATGTGTCTAGCTCAGGAGAGACCCCAGCCCTGCAGGTGCTGAGGGCTGACCCGGACTTCATTTGCAGCGAACTCCTCCCCTGGGCTGGAGAAGGAGGGCTTAGAGAGGCACGGGATGGAGACAAGCTCTGGAGCTGGCCACAGCCCAGAAGGAGAGGAAAAGAGAGGCCCAGGCCCAGGTATAGAACCACACTCAGCAGGTGCTGCAGACCGACAAGATGGAGGATGGGATGGGGGATGGTGGTGGTGGTGTCCAGAGAGGCTCTCCTGGAGGAGGTGAGGGAACCAGAGGACCAAGGACGTGGCCAGCAGGAAGTGAGAGTGGTGGGTGGGGATGGGAAGGCTGTGAGTGGGAGAGCTCCTCCAGGTGAGGGGCTGGGGTACAGTGTGTTTTAGGATTAAGGATAAAGTCCCATCCAGTCTGAGAGGCAGGAGACCTTCTCCGAGTGACAGATACACAAAATGGCCAGTGGCATTCCCTCTGCAGAGTCCTTTCTCCCAAGGGACCCTCCAGGGGAGCCTATGTATGGTAAAAAGAAGCACTCCCCATTCATGGTAAAAATAATCTTCCCGATCCTCTTAGAAGATCTGTAATTTATTTCATTTCTTTCTTTCATAGGGTATATGTTAAAAAGTAATTAATTATTTAGATCAGCATACTGCTAAAGATCGTGTTACAAAGTTCATGTTTAATGCAGAAAAAGACATTTTAAAAACATCCTGCCCCTTGAAAAAGAGATACACACAATTCATTTATTTTAAATAAATTATGCAATAAATGGCACAGTTTGTTGACAAATACATCTTTGAATGACGTATCATGTTTGACTTGGGGGAACAAAGGCATATGAGATTTTAGATTAACGTTTAATCTTTCGAGTCTTCCAAAAACTGCTTTCATAGCCTGATGTTGGGGAGTTTTGTCTTTGTGCCTAAAATAAAAGCCATCGAATTATGGGTGTATTTTAAGCTTTTGTTTCAAATTGACTATAAATAGGACAAAAGACTTGGGGCTGGGGTTGGCAAGACCTCCTCCTGGAGCACATTATGGTGTGAATAGCCTTTCCTCCCCTCCAGTAAGTGAAAAGTCCAATTGGTTGTTCTCGTTTCTGTGTTTCCTCTCTGTATAATTGGCTTGGAGGTGCTGGAAACATATAGATGTGCTTTGTAAGGACTCTGATCAGATGGCACCGGTGCAAGGGGCCAGGAGGGGCCTACAGTGAACGGCCATCATTTCAGGGACGCTCATTAACTTGTGTTTCAACATCGTCCTCGGGCTTCCTGTTCTTAACCAATATTCTGCTGTGGATATCAATGAAGCAGCGTATGACTAAGAATGTGCACAACCTGGACTGTCAAACAGCCAATATTCTACAATCAAATGTAAAATTAGCACCGTGATAAGGCTCCGAAGATGCTTGGACAATTAAGTTCGCAAACTCATCCTAGAAAAAGTGCTTCCTCCCTCCCTGGCAAATATCACCATGGTCACCTTCAAAGTCCTCCCCTTGGGAAGCTGAGCACTGATGCTAGCGCCTCGTCCACTCTTCAAGGCACTTTTCCTAGGATGAGTTCATGAACTTAATGGTTAGACCTGTAGGATGACAGCTCTGATGGCTATTCCAGAAAAAGGGTTCCAAAATTGCTTTGAAGGGTGGACTAGGCGCTGTGGATGATGGGTGGCTTCCAAGGGGAGTACATCAAGGTGAGCAAAGTGGCATGCAGCAAGAGGGATGGAGCACTTTTCTCAGGACGAGTTTGTGAACTTCATTACCCAACGTCTTATAACTGTGCCTGGAATATAGCAAGTGGCTGATAAAGTCAGCCATGCCATGGTGCTGCCCTACACTGAGAGAGAAGCCTGCGATTCTGGGTATGCTTGAGATCTGGGTCACAAAGTCAGGGCTCTGAGCCAGGGAATGCAACCTGTGTGACCCTGGGGAAACTGCTTACCCTTTCTGTGCTTCAGTGACATGGACACAGTAAGGTCCCCGCCTCCCAGGTGTGTGGTGAGGTTTAATGGAATGAAGAACTTGCAGAGCGCTTAGTGTGTTTCCAGCACGTGGTAACTGCTCAAGAATGCTGCCTATTGTTTCAATCATCATTATTTTATCATCATCATCATTGATTCGTCAAGGGAAGCTTCCCAGAGGAAATGACTTAGAGCTGGGTTATGAAAGATGAGTCAGAGGTAGCCAGGTGACAGTGAAGGGACAGGCATTTCAGGATGGAGGAACAGCATGGACAAAAGCCCTAGGGTGGGACAGATGGTGGCACATTTGGGAAGCTGAATGAGGCTGGGGTGGGGCAAAGATGAGATGAGGCTGGAGACATGGGCTGAGGCCAAGGAGATAGGTCTGGGGGCTATTTAATACTATATTTTATTTAACTCAATATTTCTGAAGTATTATCAATTCAATAGGTAATCAAATGAAAAACTTATTAATAAAATATTTTATGCCCTTGCGATCATTTTGGACCAAGTCTTAAAACTCTGGTGTGTATGTTATTTATACTTACAAGACCAGCCACATGTTAAGTGCTTAGTCACCACATGTTGCCAGTGGCAACCATCTTGGACAGCACAACTGGGGATTAGCTGCTCAGAACCCTCATTCAAAAAGTAGGGAAACTGAGGTCCACAGTGGGGCAGTGACTGAACTGTCTCTGGGGAATGCAGCTTGCTGGCTTTATCCCACTTCACCCTGTTGTGTAAGGTGGCCTAGGCCCCCATTTTCCCCATTGTCTGCAAAATTCAAATGTGACTTCCTGGGAGAGGTGCTTCCCATATACAGATCAGGCTTGGGGTGCCCTGTAAAGCCTCTTGTTTAACCTACTGGCTGTGATTCCCTCATGGAACACATGAGCTGGAAGCATCAGGTTCCCTGCAGGGAGGAAATGCCTGGGGTCCTCCCCTTTCTCTTACAGCCCTCACACTGGGTGGTTGGAATGGGACAGCATGGAAGCCAGACAAGGCTGAGTCGAGGGTTACACAGTGACTCTGTCCCCCTGGTGGGCCCTGTCCCGGGGAATTCATTCTGCCTGCCCGGGTTCTGCTCTTGGCTGCTGAGGCCAGAGTTCACTCACAGCAGGCAGCTGACCTACATCCCACATCCCTTCCCAGCTGAGAAAGCTTCTCTGCCAATCAGCTGCAGCGTCTTCATGGCTAAATAAGAAGTAATGAGTCTGCTAGAAAAATGGGTCAGAGGCCCATTAACTCAGGCTCAAATGTGGCTGGAACCTGCTGTAACTAAGGAAGGGGCACCAGGGTGAGGCAGAGCTGGTGCTGGACCCTTTGAGAAAGGGGGTCAGAAGACTTACCTGCACAACCCGAGGGGTCTGGGGCTTGCAGGTGAACTGCAGACTTGGGGCCAGTGCCCTGGGCCCCTCCACCTGCCTTTGGAAAGAGGACGGGAGCATCTGCCACCTACCCGGTTCTCTGAGTATTTTCTTATTTAATTCTCTCAGCAATCTGGTAGGGAATACAATACAGCGACTGTCCCCGTTTTACAGATGAGGAAACTGAGGTGCAGCCAGGGAACCCACCCAAGGTCTCACAGTCAGTAATGGGAGGAGCTGGGATTCAAACCCAGGTACGCCTGTCTCTGGGGGAGGGCTGAAAAGGTGCACTTTCTGCTTTAGTCTGTCATGTAGGCTAGAATCCTTTGCATGGCCAGATGTCTCTCTCTGAGCTCTTGTTCCAGGGAGCCAGCTGCTCTGGGAGGTCCCCCTTGTGGGTCCTGAGTTGTTTCAAACCTGAGCTCCCCTGACCTGTGCTTGCGCTGTCCCCTCCTTGGAGATGGCGAGCTCCCTGCCTGGAATTAGACTCTCAGAGTCATCCTGATCTCCTGCCGCGCCCTCAACCCCCACTCAGTGACTCATTCAACAAACATTTATTGAGTGCCTCCTGTGTGCCAGGCACTGTTCTAGGCTCAAAAACAATAGCCAATGAACAAAATCAACAAACATTTCCGCATTCAATCTTAGGATGGCAGTGTAGCAGAAGCAAGAGTGAGCAAGTGATATGTCGCAGGATAACTGTCTTGGGGGAATAGAGCAGGGTGAGAGGAATCTTGATGGCGTGGCGTTGAGAATTCTAATGGGGTTGAATAGGTTTATTGGGAAGATGACACTTGAGCAAGGATTTTAAAAGATCTGGGGACCAGTCATGGGGATATTAGTGGGAAGAGTATTCCAAGGAAGGGGAACAGCCAGTGCAAAGGCCCTGAGGAAGAAATGGGCCTAGCAGGTTCTAAGAATAGCAAAGTGTGTGAGTGGAGAGGGGGAAGGAGGGAAAAGAGACATAGGCAGATGAAACTAGAGGGAAAATAGAGGCTTTCTCTCTGGAGGGAAATGGTGTCATCTGGTCTACCTTCCAAAAGGCTCCCTGCTTCTCAAGGAAGCTGTTGCCAAATCTGGGTGAAAGCGGGCAGCTGGGACCAGGAGTGAGGGGCATGGAGCTGGGAGAAGATATGAGTGTGTAGTGATGGCCATGCCAATGAGCCTTCCTGCTGGGGTGGACAGGGGGTGAGAGGGCAGGAGGTGTTGGGTGACTCCCAGGTTCTTGGCCTGAGCAACTGAGTGCTTGTTGGCCTGAGTCACCACACACGGAGTGAGTGTGGCTGCAGGTGGAGTGGGTTTGGGGAAGTTCAGGAAGAACCCCTGTGGGGTTGAGTGTCCTCCTAGATGTCGAGTGGAGGTGCGGAGCCAGAGTGGGGTTTCTGGGCTTCGTGCTGAGGACAGAGGTCTGGGCTGGAGTCACTGGTGTGTAGATGGATATAAAGTCATGGCTTGGCTGATCCCCAGGGCTGAGCCTCAGGTCTCTGAGAAGGAGTAGTGGTGGCTGGAGGAGAAGCAGGAGAGCTGTGCTGTTACAGACAGAGGAGACAAGGACTGGGTCCAGCCAGCAGACTGCAAAATGTGGAGGCCATCAAGGACCACACTGGGCTGGGAGGTGCTGGCTGGCGTGGTTCTCAGGTCTGGGCAATCTACCTGTCACCTCTGTGGCAGGCTGAATAAAAGCCCCCAAGGTGTTGGGTCCTAATTATTGGAACCCCTAAACATTATCTTACATGGAAAAATGATCTTTGCAGATGTGCTTAAGGATTTTGAGACAGAGGCCAGGACTGGTGGCTCATACCTATAATCCTAGCACTTTGGGAGGCCAAGGAGGGTGGATTGTTTGCGCTCAGGAGTTCAAGACAAGGGCTCCTGTAGTTACAGATACTTGGGAGGCTGAGGCAAGAGGTCACTTGAGCCCAAGAATTTGAGGCTGCTGTGAGGTGTGATGATGCCATGGCACTCAATGCAGGGTGACTGAGTGAGACTCTGTCTAAAAAAAGAATTTTGAGATGAGAAAATTATCTAGGAATTTATGGGTCCTAAGTACAATCATAGCTGACCTTGTACGAGAGAGGCAGAATGAGAGTTGACATAGAGAGGTGGCAGTGTGACCAGGGAGCTGGACATTGGAATAATCCTGCTACAGCCTCATCACCAGGTCCTGCCTCGTCACCAGGCCCTGCCACCAGCCACCCATCCAAAGTCTGATGGGGTAACTAACTTCCCCCAGCTCCCTCGGTGGCATGGAGCACAGGCTGTCCCTGACAGGGCCCCAACTTCTTCACACCCATTTCTCACCCCTGACCCTTGCTCCAGCTGCATTAATCTCCATGCAGTTGTCAATTGTAATGTAGTCTCTCAAGTTTCCGAGCCTTTGCATTCACTGTTCCCTCTGCCTGGAACACCCTTCCCCGCCCCAGCTACCAGCATGGCTTGTTTCCTATTCAACTTCAGAGCTTTGCCCAAAACCTTCCCTGCCGACCAGTTTAAGGGCGTGACTCGCTCTTCACCCCACGTTTCTGATTGCTCTCCTCATCCATTTTTCTCTGTGGAATGTGTCACTACCTAAGTATTTAACATATTTGTTCACTGTCTGTTGCCCCAGTTAGAATTAAATCCCACAGGGACAGGGAATTTGGTCTGTTCTGTGTGCCATGGTATTGCTACCACCTGTGTGTGTGCGTGGCGCATAAGAGCCCCATTAACATGTGCATGAGCAAGCCTGGGAGACTTAGAGGGGAGGCCAATGACCCAGGAGGAAAAGCAGGCACACAGGATGAAGCCAAGAGAATTGTTTCTTAACAATGTATAATGTCCTGGATGGCCCATTGTAAAAAAGAGTTAAATTTAGTTTAGTTGTTTGTTTTTTGTTTGTTTTTTTTGAGACAGAGTCTTAAGCTATTGCCCTGGGTAGAGTGCTGTGGCATCATAGCTCACAGCAACCTCCAACTCTTGGGCTCAAGCAATCCTCTTGCCTCAGTTTTTCTATTTCTTTCTTTTTTTTCTTTTGGAGACAGAGTCTCACTGTGTCGTCTTTGGTTGAATGCTGTGATGTCACAGCTCACAGCAACCTCTATCTCTTGAGCTTAAGCGATTCTCTTGCCTCAGCCTCCCAAGTAGCTGGGACTACAGGTGCCCACAACAATGCCCAGTTATTTTTTGGTTGTAGTTGTCATTGTTGTTTAGCAGGCCCTGGCTGGATTCAAACCCACCACCCCAAGTGTATGTGGCAGTCGCCCTGAATCACTGAGCTACGGGCACTGAGCCAGTTTTCCTTTTTCTTAGTAGAAGACTAGGTCTCACTCTTGCTCAGGCTTGTCTCGAACAGGTGAGCTCAACCAATCTACCTGCCTTGGATTACAGGCTGCTAGGATTACAGGCGTGAGCCACTGTGTCCAGACAGTTTAGTTTTAACGATAATGTATTTTCACTATATAAATCTTCTAAGAATTGATCACTGGCAAAGGCTATCTGTGAACCACCATATTCATTCAGTAAAATATACCATTCTGCTTGTTTCACCAAGCACTAACATTGTTTGAGGACTCTTTACAGGTGCCAAGTCCTGAGCTCAGTGCTTTATGCTGTGACTTGGCACCCCCATTTTCCCGGGGGGGAGGCGGGCCCAGACTGCACGCCCTCCCCCTGCCCCATCCTATTCCCAGGAAGCAACTATTAATAGAATGACAGTGTCAATGTGTGTCTTGGTATGCCCATCTAAGGAGACAGGTGACTATGCCATTTGAAAACTAATATTCCCTCATTTCTTTGCCTGCTTGCCCTGGCAATGGAGGCCCCTTTGCTGTCTATAGTGAATGCATCCTGCTTTGTAAGCTTTCTTACCCTGTAAACCTTTCTTTCTCTTCCTCAATAAACTTTGTTTCATGCTTGCCTTAAAAAAAAAAATATTCCAGTAATCCTATTATTCTGCGATATCCCTCCCACCCCCAGTGATCCCACCTTTCCATGCCACTATTAAAGATGTGTGTCATTCCCCCATCACTTGAGGAAAACACAAAGTGAGAACTGAGATACCATCTCATCCTGCTCTGAGGTAACTATAGAGACCAGTGCATTGTGCACTTCGGCTGACTTGTCTGATCTCAGTTCCACGGTGCCTCTGTATAAACATAGAGACACACGCACAGGGGGAGAGACACATGCCCTGTCACAGGGCAGCAGCTGCTTTCCCCAGACCAGCTCTCCTACCCAAGAGCCCCACCCAATGCTCTGCAGAAGTCCAAGAGCAGGTTCATGGTCAACATGGAGGTCCGGCAGTGGCACTTGAACACTGGCCTGCGTCTTGCTCTCATCACTCGTCAGCCAATCTTGGAGCACTTTCCATGTGGAAATGTACAATGCTGCCCCGTAAAGCGTGGGTACTCAGTAGAATGCACAGGATGGCGGGGCCACAATTTACCCAGTTCCTTTCCTTGGAATGGTCCCTTAGCTGATTCTAATCTCCTTTCCCCTGCAAGGCTGCAGCCAGTATCCTTTTATAAATACCCAACACATCCAGCTTTCAGCCAAGTAGGTGGAGGGCTAGGAGTGAGATTTCTGGGTCAAAGGCATTTAAGATTCTAATAGGGTCTGTGGTCAAATTATTTCTTACTACAATTGTAGCAAGTCACCCTCTCCCTCCCTGTGGGTGAACACATCCAGATGCACGTGGCTGCCAGTCCAGGGCAGTAGGGAGGCACAAGGGAGCTTGAGAGGGATGGGGGGAAAGTTTTGTTCTGCAGAAAAGATGCTGGGGCTGGGGTGTGCTAAAGAGAGCACGGCAGGGTGGACACCACTCTTCCCACACCCACGTGGATTTCTTCCTCTTCTCCCAGGGCCTCATTACACGCTGGATAGAAGGGAACATCCGGGGAGAGGCCAGTGAACATCCTTAAATTTTGTGCCTTGTCTCACACCAGGTAAAATCATACTCATTTTACAGATGAGGGAACTAAGGTTCAGGACAGTGCAGTGATCATCTGAGACCCCACGGCAGCCCTATAAGGATTTGCAGTTAGACCCCCTCCCTGAGGACTCCTCTGGCACATAAAGGAGGCAGCCTGGCCAGTGAGCAGAAGGGACCCAGGGTGAGCGGTGAATCTGTGGGTGCCACTAACTCAGCTCTGTGATCCTGGCTCCTGCCTCACAGGCCACAGCTCTGACCCCTGGAAAATGGGTAGAGGGACTTAGATCAGGAGTTACAAAAGCGAAGGCCTACAGGGAACCCAGGGACAACGTGTTGATCTGCCAGCATGGCTGGCAGGGCTGTGGCGTGGTGTGAATGGCAGGGCACGCCAGGGCCTGGGCCCTAGAAAGAGGATGCCCTGGTTGGAGGAGCAGCCTCTACTCAGGCCAGGGGCCAGATCCCAGGAGGGGAGGCAGGCCCAGTGTTGCCAATATTTGTTAGGAGAAGGTGAAGCAGTGTCTAGTTGTAAAAGGTTGGCTATTAGTAGGGTTTGGGAGAGACACCTGTGTGGCCTCCTGGGACACTCCACCCTTTGCAATCCTCAAGATCAACGATTCTGAACCTTTCTGAGCCATGAACCTCTTCTCTGAGCAAATCTTTTAAATGCATAACATAAATATATTAGATTATAAAGTATTCCAATGATATTGAAACACAGTTATCAGAATTATTTTTTAAAACCACACTTTTGATATAGTAATAAATGTACTTCTTTATTAATGCACTAAATAATAAGAGCGAGGGACAGGTCTAATTAGAACCATAATTTTGAAGCAGTGATGAGTGCAAAGGATTTTTTGAGACAGTGTCAACGAATGTAATGTGTTAGGAAAATATCTGTAATTTCTCTTGGTGACAAAGTCAAGGCCACTGCTAATACGACTGTGGTTTATTGTCAAATTCACAAGGGAAAGAAATGCTAGATTTCAGTTAGATGTTAGTGAAGAGACACGTGGAATTTTTCCCCCTTTATATCCAAGTCTACCAACCCCCTCCATGAAGATCCCTGTCATTGATGGGATTAGGGGTGAGCAGGGAAGGGTTTGAACCCCAGGGCTTTTCAGCGTACTGAGGTGCTTGTGGCCACTGTCCCCTCCACAGCTGGAATGAGGGTGAGGGGGAGGAAGCTGCTCCCCAGTGCAGGCCTCAGCAGCAGCCCCCAAACCTGAGAACTGAGAAGGGGCTGCTCCCTGCTCTCTGCAACCCTGGTGAGTCACAAAACGTCCTTTCTCAGGAAGACCAAATATAAACATTTGGGGATTATCTTGAGAACAAGATGTTTGTTTGCTTTTTAAAATTGCAGACATGGCAAGCCACTGAGGCCTTTGATGGCAATTAATAATCACTTAGGGCCATCTCTCCTGGGGCAAAGCCGCATCTCAGCATGACAGACAAAGACCAATCTTGTTTTGTGTGGGGGTTAAGTTGCGCTGTTTATTTCTTCTGAATCCTAGATCTTTTTATTGCCTTTATCACCCCAGATTGTAAAAGCAATGCAAGCTCATTGTAAAAATTTCAAATACTACAGAAAGTGACATTTCCCTGTTTTAACTCATTCTCAGAGACAACCACTAATAATGGATTAGAAAATAGCACAACTGTGCCCTGTGTCCCTGTCACTATAGCCACACACATCACCATTCCTACGATTCTTTTTTTCCAAATGGCATTCTATGAAAATTATTCTCCAACTTGTACTTTTTGCCTAAAATGTCATAAATATTATTTGCTTATAATATGTCTGTCTCTTCAACTAGAATTTGAATTTCAAAAGGGAAAATACTGCACTTTATTAATCTGTATAAATCTAACACACCTTCCCCAATAATTTATACATAATAGGAATCAATAAATATTTGCTGAGCTAATGATCATGTTAATGAATACACGAATTTATTTTTCAAAAATAGATTATGAATACCTTTAATGACTGTTGAACGAATACTGTTTCAGGGGAGCTGAGAAGTTGTAGGGATATGATTAATTTTTCAATCACCACTAATGGGTACTTGGATTGTTTTTAACTTTTTCAAACTTATACCCATTTTGCACCAAGCATCTTTATAACATATATATCTTCGTATACTTCTTTATGTATTTTTTAGACTCGAAGAAAGGCTTATTTGATAAATATTACCATGTGGCCATTTCTATAGACCGAACCAAATTATAACCTATCATCACAGAATCTCTTCTTCTGTTCCCTCACTAACATTATTTTATTTATTGTTTGTTTGTTTAGCAGATTTGACTGCACTTTACTCAACAAAAATAAGACCTATTTAAACACACCAAGATGCTTCTACGGTTCTTTCTATTAACATTTCTAATACACTTTTTGTTCTTTTGAATATTTTTAAAGATGACATGCAGTATTTTGAAATAGTGTTAAGCTTACAGAAAAGTTGCTAGACTAGGACAGAAGACTATCATCATTCTCACCCAGATTCCCAAATTCTTAACATTTATCGCATTCTTATGCATGCACGCTCTCTTTTTCTCTTTTCAATATATTTATTTACTTATATACTTGCTTTGCTTATTTGCTTGATATGAACCGTCTCTCAATTCTGCCTGCTGGCTTCTCTGCTCACCACCCCCACATCCTCTCGTCACCCTGCCTGGTGTCTGCTGTGCCTGCGAGCCCACGCCTGGTGCAGCCCCCTCACCCAGCTTCCTCTCCAAGAGGCTGCAGGCCCTCACTTCAGCACCACCCGTCCCCCATCTCCAGCCCTGTATCCTCACCACTCACTAGCACCTCCATGTACCTACCCTCCTCAGGAGTCTCAATTCTTCGATTTTGCCAATCTTGCAATTTTAAAAAGTTCAATCTTGTAATTTGAATTCTTTCCCATCTCTGCCTTCCAAAGTGCTGGGATTACAGGTGTGAGCCACCTGTCTGGCTAATTTGCATTTTTAAATCATTGGTGAGGCTGAGTATCCTTTCATATTATTTCCTATTTGAATGGCTTGTTCATTTATTTCGTCCATTGTTCTATCACGTTCAACTATTTTCTTACTGATATGAAATAATTCTTTGTACAGTAGAAACCTTGGTCTTGGCTGTTTGCTAACATTTGTCTTTCGATTTTCTGTGTATTTATTGCCATTTCAAAATTTTACGTGGTAAAAATAAAACATCTTCTTTAAGGTTTCGTATTCCCCAATTGTTAAATTAATATGTTTTTCCTAGCATTTCAATCATTCAAAAAAAATCTTTAAATTACTGATATCTCTGGAATATATTTTGGTATTAGGAGGAAGTTTGGGAATTTCCCCTTTCCCCCAAATGGCTAGTTAATTACATCAATATCTTTTATTGTATGATCCTTAATGATTTGACTAATTTGAGCTTCTACCTTTATTATAAATTAAACTTCAATATATATTTGGGTCTAATTTGGATTCTCCATTCTGTTTCACTCATTTGTCTATCTCTTTAGGCAACACACTACTTCATTTATTATTGTAGTTTTATAATACATTTTAATATGATAAGAAAAATCCCCCTTCATTGTTCTTTTAAAATGATTTTTACAGCTCTATCCATTTATTTTTCTTGGGAAAATTTAGAATTATTTTGTTAAGCTCTCCCAAAAGTATTTTGAGGATTCTATTTGGATTGCATTACGTTTTAGATTATTTCAGGGATACTTTATGTTTTACGATGTTAGACCTATATGGAAGAAGGAATCTCACTAATCAGGCAGTCTTTTCTTACACATTATGTCCCTAAAAGCAGTATTATACATTTCTATGCATTATATGTTCTGTACATTTCCTACTACGTTCATTCCTAAGACTTTTCTGATTTTTGCTGCTATTGGGAAATGAGTCTTTTATTTCATCATATTTTCTAACTAGCTATGACTCATTTTCTGAGAAAGTACACTGGGAAAAAAGAGTCTGGGTGATTAATTTATGGGCTTTGTAATAAGACCACCTGGGTTTCATCCTGGCTCTCACATTCAGAGCTATTTGATTATAAGCAGGTGATTTCACCTCTCAGAGCTTTAGCTCCCTCATTTTTGTTTATTTATTTATTTTATTGTTATTATTTTTTTTGGTAGAGACGGAGTCTCACTTTATTGCCCTTGGTAGAGCGCTATGGCATCACGACTCACAGCAACCTCCAGTACCTGGGCTTAGGCGATTCTCTTGCCTCAGCCTCCCAAGTAGCTGGGACTACAGGTGCCCGCCACAATGGCCAGCTATTTTTTTGTTGCAGTTTGACAGGGGTCAGGTTTGAACCCGCCACCCTCGGTATATGGGGCCAGCGCCCTACTCGCTGCCCAGTTTCCTCATTTTTAACATAAGAATAAAAGTAGTACCTATGTCATGGAAACGACCCTGCTACATATAAGTCCTCAACAAATATTGGCTATTATTTAAAATTGTTGTAATGAACCATTTCCCGACCTATTGTATTCTATGTGGTTTCCTACATTATTATATTATTATTTCTGTATTATTGTATTGTGTTAAATTGTTACATTATTTCTCATAGTATATCACTTGATCCTCTTTAGGTTTTCTGGGAAAGTAATTATACATGCATATATAATAGTTAAATAATGTGCTGCTTCCTTTCTAAAAGGTACATCTCTTTGGGGTGGCACCTGTGGCTCAAAGGAGTAGGGCCCCAGCCCTATATACCAGAGGTGGCGGGTTCAAACCCAGCCCCAGCCAAAAAAAAAAACTGCAAAAAAAAAAAAAAAAAGACATCTCTTTGATTTTCTTACCTACTTGTGGATGTCCTGATCCTATCTCTGCTCTATCAGAAATACTCCTATGGCTGA
>CAUYPK010008111.1:0-18914 GCA_963574355.1 Loris lydekkerianus | reverse complement strand
TGGAAATGATTTCAATTTAACTCCATTCAATATGATATTGGCTGTGGGTTTGCTGTAGATGGCCTCTATCAGTTTAAGAAATGTCCCTTCTATACCAATTTTCTTAAGTGTTCTGATCATGAAGGGATGCTGGATATTATCAAAGCTTTTTCTGCATCAATTGAGAGAATCATATGCTCTTTGTTTTTTAATTTGTTTATGTGCTGAATTATACTTATAGATTTATGTATATTGGACCAACCTTGAGACCCTGGGATAAAACCGACTTGGTCATGATGTATAATTTGTTTGATGTGTTGCTGGATTCTGTTTGTTAGGATCTTGTTGAATATTTTTGCATCTATATTCATTAGTGATATTTGTCTATAATTTTCTTTTCTTGTTTGGTCTTTTCCTGGTTTGGGGATCAGGGTGATGTTTGCTTCATAGAACGTGTTGGGTAGTCGTCCTTCTTTTTCTACATTTTGGAACAGGTTGAGTAATATAGGTACTAATTTCTCTTTAAATGTTTGGTAGAACTCTGATCTGAATCCATCTGGTCCCAGGCTTTTCTTTTTAGGGAGATTTTGTATGGTTGATGCCATTTCAGAACTTGATATTGGCCTCAACATTTCCACTTGATTCTGGCTAACTCTTGGAAGGTGACATGCTTCCACGTATTGGTCAATTTCCTTCTGATTTTCATATTTCTGAGAATAAAGTTTCTCGTAATATTCATTAAAGATTTTTTGAATTTCTGAGGAGTCTGTTGTTATTTTGTCTTTGTCATTTCTGATTGATGAGATTAAAGATTTTACTCTTTTTTTCCTGGTTAGGTTAGCCAAAGGTTTATCTATTTTATTACTGTTTTCAAAAAACCAACTTTCTGATTTATTGATTTGTTGTATAGTCCTTTTGTTTTCTATTTCATTTAATTCTGCTCCAATTTTGGTTATTTCTTTTCTTCTCCTGGGTTTGAGGTTGTAATGTTCTTCATTTTCAAGTTGCTTGAGATGCCCCATTAAGTTGTTACCTTCTTCTCTTTCCGTTCTCTTGAGGAAGGCTTGCAGTGGTATAAATTTTCCCTCTTAGGACTGCCTTTGCAATATCCCAGATGTTCTGATAATTCGTGTCTTCATTGTCATTTTGTTCCAAAAATTTGGCAACTTCCTTCTTAATCTCATCTCTGACCCAGCTATCATTCAGCATAAGGTTATTTAACTTCCATGTTTTTGTATGAGTATGCAGATTCCTGTAGTTACTGAGTTCAACTTTTATTCCATAGTGGTCCGAGAAGATGCAAGGAATAATTTTTATTCCTTTAAATTTACTGAGGTTAGACTTGTAACCTAAGATATGATCAATTTTGGAGTATGTTCTTTGGGCTGATGAGAAGTATGTGTATTCAGCTTTGTTGGGATGAAATGTTCTATTGATGTCTGCTAAATCCAAATGTTGGATGGTTAGGTTTAAATCTAACATTTCTTTGCTCGCTTCTTATTGGAGGATCTATCCAACACTGCCAAAGGAGTGTTGAAATCTCTGACTATTATGGAGCTGGAGTAAATCAAGTTGCTCATGTCTGTTAGAGTTTCTCTTATAAATTGACGTGCATTCTGGTTGGGTACATAAATATTAATAATTGAAATCTTATCATATTGAGTATTACCCTTAACAAATATGAAGTGACCATTCTTATCCTTCCTTACATTTGTTGGTTTAAAGCTATTGTGTCTATAACTAGAATTGCACCAATTGCTTTTTTCTGATTACCATTTGCCTGAAATATGGACGAACATCCTTTCACCCTGAGTCTATATTTATCTTTTAAGGTAAGATGTGACTCTTGTATGCAGCAAAAATCTGGTCTGAGTTTTTGCATCCAGTCAGCTAACCTGTGTCTCTTTAGAGGACAGTTTAAGCTGTTCGCATTAATGGAGAATATTGATAAGTCTGGTAAAATTTTGGGTATCGAGTTTTTCGAAATTCCATTGGGCATTTTTAATCCTTTTGCCACTGTGGAAGTTGGAGTTTGATCAAAAGTTTCTGAGTAGAAGTTTCTACCTCCTTTTGTGGTAGAGGATTGGGCTGGTCATTATGTAGGATAGGTCTGAAAATATCCTGAAGAGCTGGTTTGGTTATGGCACATTTCTTCAACATATGAATGTCATTAAAGTATTTAATTTCTCCATTATAAATGAAACTCAGTTTAGCTGGAGACAGGATCTGGGGTTGAAAGTTATTTTGCTTTAGGAGATTGAAAGTCGATGACCACCCTCTTCTGGTTTGAAACGTTTCAGCAGAGAAATCTGCAGTCATTCTAACCTTCTTCCCTTTGTAGGTAATGGATTTCTTACGTCTGGCTGCTTTCAGAATTTTCTCCTTCATATTAACTTTAGTGAAGTTAATTACGATATGCCTGGGGGATGTCTTATTCAGACTGAGTTGTGCTGGAGTTCTGAAACTGTCTGCTATCTGAATTTCATAATCTCTTGACATGTCTGGAAAATTCTCTTTCATAATTTCATGAATAAGGGTCTCTGTACCTTGCGAGGCCACTTCATCACTTTCAGGGATTCCAATGAGGCGGATATTAGCTTTCTTCAAATTATCCCAGAGCTCTCTGAGAGAATGATCCATTTTTGCTTCCCATTTCTCTTCCTCTTTGACAGTTTGGGAGCATTCAAAGCTTTGTCTTCAATGTCAGTAATCCTTTCTTCTGCATGCTCCACTTTGTTACTAAAGGCTTCTACTGTATTTTTCAGATCTTTGAGGGATGCAAATTCTTGCTTCAGTGTGTCAAAATCTTTAGTGGTTTTGTCATTAAATTTGTTAATTTCTTGAGACAATTTTTGAATTTCTCCTCAAATTTCTAATTCTGACTTTTGAATTGCTCCTTGAATTTCTAATTCCAACTTTTCCTCCATTCTATTACTCTTGTTTGCAATCCAAATTCTGAATTCGATTTCTGACATCTTGGCCAGCTGTTTACGAATGGGACCTCCATTTACATCTGCCATGTGTTTCCTTGGGGGGGTTGATCTATTCTGCTTATTTATGTTACCAGAGTTTTTCTGCCGATTCTGCCCCATAATTATTTTACACTATTTGATTTTTTCCCTGGAGCTTTGTCAATGACCTGTACAGTTCTACAGCCCGAGAAACTGGGGACCTGTTTGGTGTGGTGGGGCTAAGTTGTTCTGTCTTGTTTTTCACTGGTCTCTGCCCAACCCCGGTGAAATAGTTACTCTGGGTTGAAGTCTCAGCTGTGGAAAAATACCACCAACTAAGTCACCCTGCCCCCCACAGGCAACAACTGCAAAAGGAAAATCAAACCTTCCTACAACTACACACCCAGGGCACCACTTAAATAGTCCTCAGGCGATTGCCTCAGTTTAAAAGTCCACATTAAAAAAAAAAAAAATCCACATCAGTTGTCTCAGTCAGCACCTGTCTGAGGTTGGAGAGTTTAAAAGGTCTCTGGCAAGTGGATCGCAAGGGTCTGGTGGCAACTCAGATATGACTTGCTTCGGTGCTCCATGAAGTCAGGAGGACCCACCCAGAAAATAGATTAGTCTGAGAAAGTTGATGCCTCCTTCCCCACCTTGTACCTCTGTCACACCCAGTCACTGATAGCCATGCAGGGCTGTGACCCAGTTGCCTCCAGGGAGCAGATACTCCAGGGGTTGTCACCTGCCTGAATCACAAGGAAATCTGTGTCTGCTCAGCCAGGCCACTGCTCTCTGCCTCTTTCCAGCAGGGGGAGGTGAGGCCTGACAACCTCGGGCACTTGATGGAGGCTGGGGGGTGTTCACTCAGTTCCAGCCCTGCCCCTGATTGATGTTACTGACAGAAAACTTTGTGAGAATTTGTTTCTGTCCCTGCTAAATTCCCCAGTAGAAGAGAAGCTGTTTTGAGTTCTCAGAACCTGAGCCCCAGGCCTTGTCTTTGCTTCTGCAGGTTTGTATTTGGTTACCTGTCTGTTCTAGCCTCCTGCCTTCCTTTGTCTATAGGCTGACAATCCCCTGAGGGCCAGGTGCATCTTTGGCTCAGTAAAGTGGTCCTGTGGGTCAGCCCCTCCCTGGGAATTTCCTGGCTCTGTGTGTGCGTTTTCTAGTCCCTGCACTCCACCCAGGCCAGTACCACCTCAGGCAAACCCTTTACTCACGGGGCCTGTGTTTCCGTTCCAGATCTGTTCTGTAGTGGTTGCCACCTGAGAAGATGCCCAGCCTCCTCTGGTTGCCCAGGGAGACAGGGGGTGTGGTTTCAGAATACCTGGGAGTAAGTCCTATTGTTGCCAAAAATAGCTACTGCTCTGTGCCTCAGGGCACCGCTGCTCAGGTGGTGTGGTTCCCTCTCAGCCGACCGTCCTCTCCTCACTCCTGTGCTGCAGAATCAGTACTAACCAGCTGCAGTCTAGGCCCTGTTCATACCCATCAAGAAATCACCCAAAAATCTGGACTCCTGGGGGACAGGCCTCTAGACCTCAGAGGGAGAGTGGGGGGGGGAGTGCTGGAAGCTCAGAATTGCAGGCAGAGAATATATACAATTTTATACAGTTTTATGCCTGGCAGGAGAATGCCATGGCACCCATATAGGGGAAGTAGGTCCAGTTTTTGGAGGGTCTCTCCCATGGAGTGCAGTGAGAGGTCCTTTGAACTCTGCTTGTTTGTTTGTGGAGGACTCCGAGCCATTCTCCTGGGGGAAGAGACTCCCTTCCGCTTGGTGGTGGATTTTGTACCTTTTGTTTGTATCCTTGGGGTTGCAGCTCACCTCAGCGGGGTTGATGTGCGTTCTTCAACCTTCTCCCTTGGTGCAGCTCTAATCCACCAGGTTACTTGACAAATTTCTGTCCTTTAACTCTCCTTCTGGATGGGAGCCTCTGTGGAAAGCTGGCTTCAGTCAGCCATCTTGTCTCCACCCCCTCAGAAATTACTTTCACCATAATAGTCAAACACTAAAAGGACTTTAGGAGAGACATGCAGAGAAGCTCCAGGAGGTTAAGCAATTTGGTATCAGGTTTTTCTTTCTTAAACTCTTCTTTTCTGATTCCTTGTGCTTTCACATTTTTTTTTAAATTAATAGGACTGAAAGGAAGTTTCTCAAACTGATTGAGTTGTATGTTAGCGATGGTAGGCTTTTTCATGGTAAAAATATGTACTCATTCTTTTTTATGCTAGAAGAGGAAGTACAAAGGAAGGTTTAGTTTAGGAAACAGTCATTGGTTGGCCAGTATGTGCCAGGGCCTGTGCTCTGTCTTCCCCTTTGGAGACATGGTACACAGTGGGGGAAGACAGGGATACTCTACCAGGTCCATGGGTTGGTTAGGCCAAGCATAGGCTTCTACAAAAAATGGAGGAAAGGAGGTGCCAGGTAAGCTAGGGGTTGCTGTTCTAAAGGTTGGCACCTGAGCTTTCTTCAAGGCCAGTGAAAATGTAGTCAGATGTGATACCAGAATCAGGGCAGGTGTTCCAGGAAGGAGCCACATAATCCATTTGGTAGGGTTTGGATATTTTGCCCCTCCAAATCTCATGTTGAAATTTGGTCCCCAGTGTTGGGGGTGGTCCTGGTTGAGGTGTTTTGGGTTATGAGGGTGGATCCTTCATGAATGGCTCAGTGGCCTACCCTCAAAAATGAGTGAATTCTCACTGTGTTAGTTCATGTAAGAGCTGGTTATTTAAAGGAGATGGGTACACCTGCTCCCCCTTCACCTTTTGGCTTGATTGGAAACTCTGTGATTCCCTTCCAAGAAGCAGATGCTGATGCACATTTTTGGGTCAGCCTGCAGAACTGTGAGCCAATAAACCTCTTTTCATTATAAAGTACTCAGCTGCAGGCATTCCATTATAGCAACACAAAACAGCCTAATACCCCATCACTCAGAAATATGAAACATAATAGTTCATAGACCCACAAGTGCCCATTTTTATAGATGCATCAATGTGAGATGGTGGGACTGAGGGGCAACTATGTTGTCCAAGGCTACGGCCCATGAAGCCTTAGTTGATCTGGTATGGGCTTTATGTATTATTGGCTTTTAAACAATGAGAATTGAATTTTACATTGTTTATTCCTTAGGCAAAGAGGAGAGGATTTTAGGTGGGGCAAGACTGGACTTAGTGATGGGGTGAGCGTCTGGGTTAGTACAGAGGATAGAGAGGAAGAGATAGCTTCAAGCAGCCTTTAGAAGCACAATTGACAGGATTTAGTGATTGACACATGGGGCTGGGAGTTGAGGTGTGAGGAAGAAACCAGACTTCAGAGGTCAGGTAGATGATGAATTCTGAGACCATGAGGTGAGAAGCAGGTGCTCTGAGGCCATTTACTCAAATGGGTGATCTCCAGTTGTTTAATTCTGTGGATGTTGTTTTAGTTAGAATGTATGCTGGCATGCTAAAGTTTTCCTTCTACCCAATCCCAGTTCCCAGGTGTCAACTTCATGTGTCAGCTTGGCTGGGCCATGATGCCCAGACATTTTGGTCAAACATTACTCTGGATAATTCTGTATTGGTTCAGAATTAACGAGATCAGTATCCATGGCAACTCAATAGAACATAACTATTGCAGATAGTGAGAATCAACTCTCATAGGCTTATTTAGTTATGTACTTAATAGTTATATATTAAAAGTTTGCACTGTAGCAAAGCGAACATCTTTATACATTTATTCCTGCATGGTTGAACAAATATTTCTGTAAGATAAATTCCCACATGTGGAATCTCTTGGTCAAAGTGTGTGTGGATATTGAACTATGAAGGATGTTAATAAATGACTGCCCAAATGGGTGGGTCTTTCTGGCTACACTGTGTTTACTGGGTCATGGCCAAGCTCCTTCAGTGTGGTGGTGGCTCACGTGTATTGTAACTTGCATTTCATAACCAGCTGACAAATACCACCATAACCCTTCCACCTCCATGACTAGAGAAGAGAAATAATGATGCTTCCTGACGCACGTTGGCAATTCAGGCCACTGACCGACAGCCTTTTCCTCATCCTGCTGCACTGTTTTTCTGTGCTTGCATTTTCCTTCCCAGCAATAAGTGCAGAACTGATAATTTTCCCATAAGGAGATACTACTCCTGATGTGTGTTTGTTGAAAGCTAAATTTCCCTTTTATTCTGACAACACACATAAAAAGTGCTCAGTTAACATAATAGCTTTAGGATTGAGGGCTGGCAGTTGAAACTCTGAGCTTAGGAGTTTAAGACCTACCTGAGCAAGAGTGAGAACCCAATAGAAAAACCATTGAGGTGTTGTAGCAGACACCTGTAGTTCCAGCTACTTGGGAGACTGAGGCAAGAGGATCACTCAAGCCCAAGAGTTTGAGGTGGCTGTGAGCTATGATGCCACGGCACTCTATCCAGGGCAACAAAGTAAGACTCTGTCTCAAAAAAGTAAATAAATAAAGAAAAATAATAATAGCTTTAGGGTGAGAAGATGGAGATTTTAAAAGAAGTAGCCTTGAAAATTACATGAGCCTTGTTGTTTGCCTAACATGCTGTGATGGTTCAGACTTTATCACAGACCCACGGGAGGAGGCCAGGCACTGATGGTCCTCAGGAGACTACCTTCTCCAGTTCCAGGTCTTCAGGATGGACCGAGGTCAGTTCTTAAGGACAAAGAGAGGACTTGATGATACAACTCACAAACACACAGCACTTGGAGAGTCTAATAATGTTTCCTATCAGGCATTTTCTGTATATTTTGCCTGCAACCTTCATAGTACAATTTACATTTGGACATTATTAAGTTTGTATAAAATTATCTAAGCTAGAAGAAATAAGGCATTCTTTTCCAATTCACTAATCTTGACTGTGCCTGGGCTTTGAACTATCAATATGTATGAGAGTCTATCACCTACCTACCCACTTAACCATCATCTGTCATCTGTCTTTCCACACACCCCACCCCTTGGTTGCAGAGCAACTCATGTACAGGCACACCCCCTTAATGTGAGGATGGCAGAGCTCTACATGGTGCAGTGATGACAACCTTGCTCCTCTCCTTCAGGAGACCCACCATCTGAACCTACCTTCTAAACAGGAGGATTTAGCTTCATTAGTGATGTAATATACAAACATACACTCTGTGCCTATTCTTAATTAACTTATGCCCAGAGTTACTGCATAACTCTCACTGCTAGAGATCATTAGTCCTTTCTTGAATATGGCCATGGCTTTTTAATTCTTCTTTAAATTTTGAAATCATACCCTTACAGAAAAATGCACGATCCACAAAGAGCATTTTAATGAAGTAAATATCCTTGTAACTTTCACATATGTCAAGAAATCAAACATTGCTAGAATCCTGGCAAGCCTGACTTTCTTAATCATGCACCCTTTCTCCTGATAGCAATGATAACCACCATTACCCTACCAATCACTTTTGGGTTTAATTTTAGTTTTTTCATCAAGGTGAGCACTGCTAAGGTCTAGAGTAGTGTTTTTCAACCTTTATTTTATTTCACAGCACACTTAAACCTATAGTTAAACTTCTACAGTAGACTTAAATTATAAGAGTAAGAACATACTTACTGAGTATGTAACATACTTAAAAGAGTAAGGAAGAACATACTGTGCTTTGAACTTCTTTCAAAACTAATTTAATAAATGATCTTTAAAACTTTTCATGGCACACCTAAGACCCCCTCCTGGCACAGCAGTGTGCCACAGCACAGCACAACAGTGAAAAATCACTGCTGTAGAGTCTCCTTTTACTTATTTTTGATCTTCATATGAGTGGAATCAAAACACATGGTACTCCAGTTTATTTATGATTATTCCATATCTATCTAAAACACTTATAAAGATACAACATTAGTAATACCCATATAGTACCCATGTATACTTGGGTATATTGTGCATCCTTATTTTCCTCAAAAAAAAATGTGGGCAACAAAGTGAACATTGTACACAGAAAAATGTGGTCCTGGTAATGATGCATATATGTAAATATGTTCTTGAGTATGTCTTTTAGAGCTTATTGCTCTATCAGGTACATCTTTAAAAGCAAAATGACAGGGTCTTCAGATGTGGTCAAAGTGGTAGGGTTTTCAGCTTTTCTAGATAACATCAGGTAGTTTTCCAAGGTAATTGTCTGAATTGGCACTCTCCACTAGTAGTACACAGAGTCCCAGTTGCTTCCCATCTTTACCAATATCCAGTAGTCTGGGTCTTTTTCAGTCAACCCATTCTCTGCGTAAATAGTTGTATCTTATTTTGGTTTTAATTTGTATTTCCCTAACAACTAAAGAGTTTCAGTATCTTTTGGGTATCTTCTTTTTTAAATTTTATTTTACTTATTTGATTGATAATATAATTGACTTATTTGGTGTATAGTTATGTATATTCTGTGTATCAATTTGTATGACCTACACCATAATCAGGATACAGAACAGTCCCATCATGCCAAAATAATTCCATCATATTACCCCATTGGAGTCATACCCTCCCCTTACACCTAACCCTGGACACCCATGATCCACTGTCTGTAGATGTACTCTTATCTTTTCCATTATGGTACATGTTGAGCTATAGGAAATGCATTTGTTTTCTATGGCTTCACCCAAGTTTTTCTTAAGTTTCCAGCAGATGGAACATAATGTGCCTGAAATGTTGGAAATGGAAGTCTTTCAAATTTGCTGAGCTTTGGAATTCTTTATGTGGTTTTATTTTGGCCAAGTGCTCACAATTGTCTTTTCCTTACTCTCTGCTTTGTCTTGACCAAGCTTTAGCAAGGCTTGTCTCTTTCCTATAGGCCCCTGAATTCTTGCTCTTAAGCTCAAGCAAGCACATATAAAGTGAAATGTGACCCCCCTACCATCACCAATCAGCTTCTCCTTGGAATCAGCTGACCATAGCAAGACCCCTTTCCTGTCAGACCCACTGGTCATTGCCCATTGCTTGCTCAAGGTTCCTGACAAAGGTGGTGTTTATCTCTGCCTGCTCCTCTTCTACCTATTAAAAAAAAATACTTTTTCTGTATGATTTTGAGATGTTGCAGATTTTATCAGCACATTCTCCCTGTTGCAATAATATTTCCTTCAACATAAAAGCCTCTACTCATGGAAGTACTGGCTTGATTTTATTTGACACTTTTGACCAATATTTTCAGTTATTATTTCTTCATTTTTTGTTCTGCACTGCAGTCATTCCCCTCTGCTTTTGGAACTCTTTATGGTATGAACATTACACCTTTTGGTGTTGCACCAGAAAGCTTGAGTTTTAGTTTCCTAACTCTTCCAACATAATTGCTGTGACTATCTACATCCTGGCCAAGTAATAAGAGGATGGAAAGAGATAACGAGCAACAGAGATTTGCCTCACACTCAGGATCTCAATTCTCCGTTCATAGAAAAAATGTCAACCCTTCATAGTCAAGAGACATGTTTCTGTGCTGCTGCAGCAAATGTGCTATTTCCTTGGGATCCAGAGGGAGGCTGGAGAGAAAGGAAAAGAGAAAAAGTTAACACGAGGAATTTTACCACTTTCTGACCATTTCTGAAGTCTCAGGGTCTTTGGACCTATATTCTTTAGGACTGTGTCCCTCCCACCTCTTGCTTAGACTAGAAACAGGGGGCTTTTCTTAGAACTCATCTGTCCACACATCCAGTGCCATTTAAGGCTCTCAGTCTGTCCTTGAGTCCAGGCCAAGTGAATCTGAAAGAACCTGAAAGAAAAGACTCACTGCTCAGGGAGGATCCTTACAGCATTGTTCTGGATTACCACCTTAACTTAAAAGGGAAATTTTCCCAGTGTCCAGAGCATCCTTATAGCATTGTTCTGGATTACCACCTTAACTTAAAAGGGAAATTTTCCCAGTGTCCAGAGCCCTTTATGTCCTGCAAATGAAGGAGGAGGATGTCCTCAAATTCCTTGCAGCAGGAATCCACTTAGGTGGCAACAATCCTGACTTCCAAATGAACAGTACATCTACAAAAGGAAGAGTGATGGTGTCTACATCATAAATCAGAAGAGGACCTGGGAAAAGCTTCTGTTGGCAGCTCATGCTGTTGTTGCAATTGAAAACCCTGCTGATGTCAATGTCTTATCATTCAGGAATACTGGCCAGTGAGCTGTGCTGAAGTTTGCTGCTGCCACTGGAACTACTTCTAATTGCTGGCTGCTTGATCCAGGCAGCCTTCTGGGAGCCTCATCTTCTAGTGCTTATTGATCCCAGTGCTGACCACCAGCCTCTCACAGTGGGGTCTTGTGTTAACCTGCCTACCATTGCTCTGTGTAACAGATTCTCCTCTGCATTATGTGGACATCGCCATCCCATGCAACAACAAGGGAGCTCACTCAGTAGGTCTGATGTGGTGGATGCTGGCCTGGGAAGTTCTCCGCATGCATGGGACCACCTCCCGCAAACCATGGGAGGTTACACCTCATCTCTACTTCTAAAGAGATCCTGAAGAGATTGAAAAGGAAGATCAGGCTGCTGCTGAGAAAGCTGTGACCAAGGAGGCATTTCAGGGTGAATGGACTACTCCAGCTCCTGAGTTTACTGCTACTCAACCAGAGATTGCAGACTGGTCAGAAGGCTGCAGGTGCCCTCTGTGCCTATTCAGCAGATCCCCACTGAATACTGGAGTGCCAGCCTGCCACTGATGACTGGTCTGCAGCTCCCACTGCTCAGGGCAATGAATGGGTGGGAACAACCACGGAGTGATCTTCAGCTGTTCTTCCACAAGCTCTTAAACAAGATGGAAATAAATATCGATTAAAAGAAAAAGACAATGATAAACACACCCCGGTTTGGTGGAACTTTGAGCCTTATTCTTCTTCAATTCACCCTTGCCCACTTATCTTTCAGTTTTTAGATAGCTGTTCCACACATCGTGTCCAGGATGTGGTGCAGAATTCGATAGGAGAGACAGGGTAGATCGTGATTACTCTCTTTCTACTGAAAATTGGTTTCAGGTGGTATTGTTTGTGAAATATCTGCTCAAGTCTTTTGTGTATTTTTTATTGGATAATATTTCTCATCTAGTCTCTCATTTTCACTTAAAAATGTCTCCCAAATTGGACAGATCACTTTAACTGCTTATGGTGCTTTTGAATCTCATATTTCTCAAACAGTGTCAGCTTAACACTGGTAAGATTTTCTCCTTCAACTCTTGATCATTTCCCACTTTTAGAGGAATTATTTTCAATATATTAAATATTTTGCTAATTATTGTTTCAAATTATTTTGAATGCCCTATCTTTAAAAAACAAAAAAAAATTAGATATATTTTAATATTAAAACAGAAAATTGAGTCCCCTCAGAAGGAGATTCGAGTCTATAGGGCCAGGATACCAGCATTACCTTCCCATTGGATGTAAGCCCTCCTTCCAGTTTTATTATAGCCTCAAGGAATGTAACCAGAATGTGAATCTCCTTGTCTAGAGATATTTCTACAATTGTATCAAAATACTTGGCATTAAAAACATTGTGAAATTGAAGTGTGCTTACCCTTATACATTTTTGCACTCTTATACAGATATAGGTGTAAGGAACTGGAGGCAATACAACTTAAAAAAAAAAAATCACTTAAAATAACTCTGACCTTCAATAGGAAGACAACATAAATTCAACTTCCTTGTAATGTTATTGTGGAATCTTATTTACTTCTCTGATATTTGTTTCTGAGTTTGTTAGTTATACTTAGCTAATTTTAGACCAATTAACAAGTGGACATATTTTTTATCTAATATTTCTCCAGTGGATCCAATAACTTGTTTTCCATATTGCTGCTCCAGGGAAATGTATAAAAATTGCTGCAGTTTCTCCTCTTATTTGAAGGATATTAGGATCTTGTAAGCATCACTTTTGCATGTGCAATACTCATTGCAAACTTTCTTCTAGTTGGAATTACATGTGTGATCATGTTCATTAACTGTGGTAATATATCAAAACATTAAATGTATGTTGCAATGGGTATTATTTGTAATATACAATGTTATTGCGTTTAAATATATATAGTTTTATAGCAATAAATACCACATACTTGTAGCTTATAATTGATTGTGATGTCAATACTCTGTTAGTTACCTTAGAGTATTTTCATTCAGGCCAAAATTGTGGGTATTTTCCTCCCTAATCTGCTTAAAATGGACATGGCAATTATGATGTATGATAGAATTCTCCACCTGGCAACCATGGTTGCCATGGTGATGATTGTGTAGGCAGGAAGCACTGTGACTCACTGTGTTTTCTCTGCTCTACTTCATCATCTCCAAAGAGGAAGAATGTGCATCTGGCCGATAACTGCCTTTCAAGCCCTTTGTTGTCTTCTGAGCCACCAGCTTAGGAGGAGAAAATGGACATTGTGGTATTGCTTTATTAAAAACTATTTCTTCGCATAAAAGGATGGGTAATCTGTTTGCTAAAACACAATGTGCAACAAAACAAAGAAAATCTGATTTTCTATCGTGGAAACAGCATGATTATTATTGCACAATTATTAATCAGAAGCATGATTAATATAATGTTTTCAATAATAAAATCAAAACAAGTGTGTACTATTTATCTTCTATGCTATGTATTATTCACAACAATTGCAAAAGAAAAGGAAAAGATGTATTATTGATTAATTTCAAGTCTATTTTGATTCTCTAGCTGGGAGTTAAACACGTATTTTTAAAAATTTGTCAGGTCAGAGAAATGTGCATGTAATTTGAAGGTAGAATTCAATGCCCACACTTTTCACCTAACAGCTCTGACCCCTTCAGAATATTACTCAACCTCTCATAGCTTACTTCTCTCATATGTAAAAAGAAAAATGATAATTGTAAGATTGGAATGAGGATTATACATGAAAATATGGTAGTGTTCTTAAAAATAGCTTCTTGACATAATAATCATTACATGAATAGTTGCTGTTATCATTGTCATTAAGTGTCACAGTTCCTTGTGGGTTAGGGTTCCTGTATTCTTTAGGGTTCCCTGAGGGATTTTGCCCAAACACTCTGGATCTCCTGATCCATATCTTAATGTTCCCCATGGAGATGGATTTAGATACCAATAGATACCAAGAGCTGGAGAAGACAGCTCTTGTTCCAAGTTTACCACTCAGATGGAGCTTATTTATCAACAATACTGAGTTGGGGGTTTTGTCCTCTGATGGAGACAGGAAGGGACACAGTGGGTATGTCTTTCCTACTGCCTAGAACTTTCCTTCTAGGGGACTGACCCAAGATTTACCTTGCAGTGTCCTGGCCTGCCTATTAATCTTAAGCTGAGCTTCCCTTCTACCCAAATTAATCGGTCTTATGGGCATTCAGTGTTTCATCTGCCTGATCTGCTGTCTTAGTTCTCATGAGAGACAGTGCTCAGGTGGGAAGAAAGCTATTTATTGACACCTCTCAGAAAACAGCCCTTGGTAAAAGCTTAATATTTCATTGATTTATCTTATTGAATCCACATAGAAATGTATCAGAATAGGCTACTGAAATTCAGGGATATCTATACAAAATCATACAGAAGATTTTTTTTTTTTTTTTTTTTTTGTAATGGTGTTCTATTGCATTGTTTTATTTTAGAACTTTAGGCATTGAATTTTGCTTTTCCACTTACATAATAATGTAGTTCAAGACCACCAACGACTTTCTGAATCATACCAATTTATTTAGTGACTGAGCTGTACGTAAATGCCCCCAGTAGAATTATCACTCTCTTGTTTTTAAACGAGTGAGGACAAAGTGTCTAGGGTGGGGACTGGGTCTGTGCATCAAAGAGAGATAAATACAATTGCAGGTGCACGGTGTTCAAGGTGCCACAGGCTGCCTGGGACATTTAGACAGGCACTTACATAAACTACTGGACAGTCTAATCCAATGACTCTAATGTTTATGGATTCCAGAAAAAGTTGACATTATCAAGGGCTGATCATTCTTGAACAGGAGAATATTCTGTTTTTCTATTCCTTACATTTTCTGCAATTAGCTGATGATATGCTTACATATTAATTTGTAGTCCTCCCAAATGACTGGGTGTTCAGTGTCCTTAATTTCTTTTTTTTACTCTCTTCTCCCACCCCCTTTACTTTGGCACCCAGTCTAATATGTGTGATAATTATTCTTTAATTTCATGTACCTTATAAAATATATTGCTTACAAGTGCATTGAAAAAATTTTCTTCAGGCGGTTCCAAACTATTTGGTTTCTAGAATTATTTTTATTTATTTATTTGAGACAGAGTCTCACTCTGTTGCCCTGGATAGACTGCTGTGGTGTCATCATAGCTCATAGCAACCTCAATTCCTGGGCTCAAGAGATCCTCTTGCTCGCAAGTAGTAGGGACTACAGGCACCCACTACAATACCTGGCTAGTTGTTCTTTTTTATGTAGAGACCAAGTGTTGCTTTGCTTAGGCTGGCCTCAAACACCTGAGCTCAGGTGATTCATTGGCCTTGGCCTCCCAGAGTGTGCTAGGGTTACAGGTGTGGGACACCACACCCTGCCTCTAGCATTCATTACTATTAAAAATTATTGAGGGCTGGATGTGGTGGCTCATTATCTGTAATCTTAGCCCTTTGGGAGTCCAAAGCAGGGGGATCCCTTGAGCCCAGGACTTCAAGACCAAGGTAGTAACATAGTGAGATCCTGTCTCTACAAAATATTATAATAAAAATAACAAAAATATTAGACAGGTTCCGTGATGTGCACCAGTAGTCACAGCTACTCAGGAGCCTGAGGCAAGAGGATGACTTGAGCCCAGGAGTTCAAAGTTAAAATGAATTGTGATTGGGCCCCTGCACTCTAGTCTAAGCAGTGAAGCAAGATCCTGTCTCTTAAAAAAAAAATTGAGGATTCCAAAGAGCTTTTAAAAAAATTACTGTTGTATCACATCTATCCATAGTTACTGTATTATAAATTAATATTGAAAACCAAAAGACTATTCATTTATTTGAAATGATAAGAAATCCATTATACATTCACATATATAATATATTTAGTGATATATAACATTTTTATAAAAGATATATTTTCTAAATTAATTGCATGAGAAGAGTGGTTTTTATTTTTGCAAATCTCTTCCATGTTTGACTTAATAAAAGACAGTTGGATTCTGACAAATATTTAATTTAATTTGTTGCCATATGTTTTTCCATTCAAAGATTATGAAGAAATTCTGGCTTCACATAGATGTGTGACTGGACAAGAGAGGCATATTCTTGTCAACTAATTGTGGATATTCTTCTTTGGTGTTCTAACCGAACTTGACAAGAAATAGTTTCTTAAAGGTTGTTTGCAATATGGAATCTGAAACCATGTCAATCAACTTTTCATTCGTATTTATATTAAAATGCACTGGTCTATCTTGTGTTCTGAATAGATCATTTGCCAATGTGTGATATTGTAATGTCCTACACTGGTCACAAAAAATATTGTTTTGCTGACTGATATAGATCTTCCAAGTTTTGATACACTCAATTTTATAATATAAAAAATGATGTTCATTAACATCTCATCACCTGTTTCATCAGAAAGGTCTTTGTGTGTGGGGAAGCGAACACACAATGGCAGATACAAGCATCCAAATTCTAATTTTCATTTGAAATCTCAGATCTTACCATTACCATCAAATTACATTATTTATTTTCCTGAATGGACAGGCTCACTTTGTTCTCTTTTGAGGAAATTTCTGCACAAATCCAAATCTAGATAACCACAGCTTTTCTCTCAGTTGTTCTATCAAGTACAAATGGTGTTCTATAGAAAAATGTGACTGCTTGAGCTCACAGCCCAAAGCGTTGCACAAGGGGTTTCCTTGAGATAGTTCTCTTGCCTCAGCATGCAGCAGGCAAGTCTTATGGGCACTTTGTCATATGCAGTGCCAAAGAGAGATGTGCCGACAGGTTGAGATTGATTTCATCAAGGGCATTCTTCAGCAAACTGGTGCTGTATTAATGAGAGTACGTGGTGGTGCTGGTGGTGAATGTAATGCTCTCATGCAGTTTGGGGCCAATGCAACCTTCCACTGTTTCAAACATCATTGTAGGAAGAAAAACAACACCTTCATGTTATTCAATATGTTAAATACGGTTTTGACCCCATGAACTCTCTGAAAGGGTCTCTGGGAACTTTTGCAGTCCTTAAATCACTTATTCTGAACTGATGGTTTAGCTCATTCTCTCTATCTACTTGATATTATTAACACTTTGGCTACATGGTCCTACCAACTTACATAACAATGAAGTTATGAATTATTGAGATCTTAGAAAATTATTATAGTGCATACTAAAAATCAGATGAGCAATCTTTAACAATGAATAAATTAAGTAAATCTATCTTCTAATAAACAGATACACAGGTTGAGCTGTGTGAGTTAGCAATGAACCTCTTCGATTAAAAAAGTAGGATGTCCACAGATGACTAGAAAAACTACCAGAATTCATGCTGTAACATGACACAAGATAGCTGTGAATATGACAAGAAAGGACCTCCTCCCAGATTTGTCTACTATTATGTTATTAGCATACTCAAGGTAAAGAGCTTTAATATCTAAATTAGGAAATTATATTTTCAAAACATTTATGTCTCGTTATTTAAAGGTTTTCCATTAAGTTACTAAAGAAAATGTGTGGCTATTGTTGCAACTATAACTTGGTTATTTAAGTCTCTCAGGCAGAATCAAAGAATTTGGGGTTAGGGTCATTTTTTACCAATTGGCCTTATACTGGTGTCATAAAATTACTTGGGCAACTCCCCTATTTTCTCTTTTCTACAACAACCTATACATAAAAGGGATATCTATTTCTTCACAGATGTAGCACTCATCTAGGACTCAGATTTGGGAAGTTCTTTATTAAATTCAAAAATTTTTTTTTTTTATTGTTGGGGATTCATTGAGGGTATAATAAGCCAGGTTACACTGATTGCATTTGTAAGGTAAAGTCCCTCTTGCAACCATGTATTGCCCCCAGAAAGTGTGACACACACCAAGGCCTCATCCCCCTCCCTCCGTTCCTCTTTCTGCTTTTCCTCCCACCCCATAACCTTAATTGTCATTAATTGTCCTCATATAAAAATTGAGTACATAGGATTCATGCTTCTCCATTCTTGTGATGGTTTACTAAGAATAATGTCTTCTACTTCCATCCAGGTTAATACAAAGGATGTAAAGTCTCCATTTTTTTTAATAGCTGAATAGTATTCCATGGTATACATATACCACAGCTTGTTAATACATTCCTGGGTTGGTGGGCGTCTAGACTGTTTCCACATTTTGGCAATTGTAAATTGAGATGCAATAAACAGTTTAGTATAAGTGTCCTTATGATAAAAGGATTTTTTTCCTTCTGGGTAGATGACCAGTAATGAGATTGCAGGGTCAAATGGGAGGTCTAGCTTGAGTGCTTTGAGGTTTCTCCATACTTCCTTCTAGAAAGGTTGTACTAGTTTGCAGTCCCACCAGCAGTGTAAAAGTGTTCCCTTCTCTACACATCCATGCCAGCATCTGCAGTTTTGAGATTTTGTGATGTGGGCCATTCTCACTGGGGTTAGATGGTATCTCAGGGTTGTTTTAATTTGCATTTCTCTAATATATAGAGATGATGAACTTTTTTTTAATGTTTGTTAGCCATTCATCTTTAGAGAAGGTTCTATTCATGTCTCTTGCCCATTGATATATGGGATTGTTGGCTTTTTTCATGTGGATTAATTTGAATTCTCTATAGATCCTAGTTATCAAGCTTTTGTCTGATTGAAAATATGCAAATATCCTTTCCCATTGCGTAGGTTGTCTCTTTGCTTTGGTTGTTGTCTCCTTAGCTATATAGAAGCTTTTCAGTTTAATGAAGTCCCATTTGTTTATTTTTGTTGTTGTTGCAATTGCCATGGCAGTCTTCTTCATGAAGTCTTTCCCCAGGCCAATATCTTCCAGTGTTTTTCCTATGCTTTCTTTGAGAATTTTTATTGTTTCATGCCTTAAATTTAAGTCCTTTATCC